>JARQWZ010008249.1:0-2500 GCA_033150135.1 Gobio occitaniae
TTGTGTAATGAGTTACTGTTTGAGCATGAAAAGGGTCTGCAAAATTACAAAGTCCCTCCAAAAGGGAGTTATTTCTCATTTCTGAACTCCCCGAAACATCATTGCAACTTTGGCCCCGCCCACTTGGCGTGTTAGTGAGATGACGAGGAGAGAAGAGCGATACAGGATCACTGGACTAAAATAACATTACCTTCCAAAGGATCCTAATTGCTAGGAATGAGCTTATTTACTATCAATGTGAATGTCTCAGTTGAGCATTATTAATTTGTATTTGGTACATTTCACTGTGGATTCTTTGGTAAATCAGGCGCTGGCTTTGCCAACAGACTTTATGGACTCGACAGACATGCCCACAACATGTAAAGCCCTGTTTCACCGAAATTACCCGGAACAATTTGTACCAGGAACTTTTTTAACAGGAACTTTTTTCCCCCGGACCTGCTACTGTCTGCATTTCCACTGCGGTCTAAAGTACTGTGAAGATTAGGCAAATTAGTCCAGAGACGCGGGACTGCGCGCGACTGAGATTCAAGCAGCGCTGCTTTTGCTAGTTATGTATTGGTTTACTAAAACTGGTAATTAACAAAACTGCAGAAAAGAGACGAGCACTGATACTAAAGCGTATTCTGAAAGCTCGTAAAGCTAGATTTAAAATAAGACAACGTATGTTATTATCAGCCATTACGGAAATTGACCGTGAGATGGCTGAGACAAACGCGCGCCATAAGACAGAAAGAGCAAGACTGATATTTACTGAACGCAGAGCGATCCTCACAAAACACTTTTAAAAATGCCAGTTTAAATAAAATGCTGCGCTGTGAGCTCAACCAATCAGCATGTTCAGCGCCCAAGTCCCACCCTGAAAGTTCCTGAACTTTGAAAAAGTACTACCTAACAAGCAGGGACTTTCGGAGGGGGAAATATTTACCTGGAACTTCATTTAGACCCTGGTTCCTGCGGTAGTAACACACCGAGTACCACCACAAAGTCCTAGTTCCTGGGGAATGTTCCTGCGGTGGAAACGCGGCTTAAGTAACCATGTTAATTCTAATGTCTGATCTGAGACCAGTGATTTCTGATATAATTCATGTACCGTCAGATGTTCTTTGTCTGTGTGTCAGTAAATCAAACCAGTGACTATACGCTTGACTTCACATTGTTTCTCTTAGTAGGATAAAAATAATCTGTCATTTAAACTATGATTAAATTATATATAGAAAGCGATCAAAGAACGCTCCTTTGCAATCGTTAGAGCTGTCAATCAAATAGACACACCCCTTCAAACAGAGCTTTCAAATCAGAGGCTAAAATCAGGGTAGGAAAAATGCCTTTTATTTCTAAATTATGACAATTTCTGATGTAAAAATCTTACTAACTTTATAAGTGCACCCCAGGAAACATTATAAATATAGGTTCATGACCCATTTATATAATTACCACCCAAGGCATTTGCAAAATAAAGGGGCGGGGCTTGGTTGAGTTAGTTAGTATGGTGCGTTCACACCAGGCACAAATTAAGCGTTTCGCGCAAGTGATTTACATGTTCAGTCAATGCAAAGACGCAAATAGACATTCTGCGGAATGCAAAATGCGCAATTTAAAGCTACACTGTGTGATATTTTCCCCCATCTAGTGGTGAAAACGTATATGACCACCCAGTGAATATTAGTTTCTCTTCCTCTCAATTCAGATTTCGTTTTAACTCCTACGGTGGCCGATTTAGTCCAAGATTAACACGGCTTCCATTTCGACCTCGTCCACATTCGACACGGTGCCATCGAGTGTTAAAACGCGAAAGGCGAAGCTTGAATTTACGGGTATGTCCCTCTTTGGCTAATGTACTTTCAAGATGGAGGGGCAACATGGCGACCCGCATTCAAACCCCTCACCCGTATGTATTTTCAATGGCATATTATAAACTTACGAGAATACTTTATTACTTGAAAGAAGTAAATATACATTAATGAGCACAAATATTTTTGAAAAACTAAGTGTATTTAGCTAAGAATAAACTAAAAAAGTTACACAGTGTAGCTTTAAAAAATCGGAACTTTGGCGGATATTCGCCACCGTGTTAACCAATCAGGAGCTTGCTCTAGTAGTGAAAACAATGAGGATAAAATCATATGTGGATACCCGGAGCTGTACAATACATCTTCATACTTTATAGAAACAGGAATAAAAAGGATCTTGCTTGGAAGAAAGGGAGTGAGGACGTCGGACAGTCTGGTAAGTTGTAAAAAACGCTCTTTCCTCAATTTGAGCTATACATAGGCCTATTGAGACTACAAGCTAGCTAAAGAAGGCAAATATTTAAAACAATCCATGTCAGCCATTTCGCAACGAGACGAGCCGGCTGCCAGAAGCCCCTCCCATGACGCGAATTCACGTCTGTTGTGAAGCGAATGTCACACACGAATTAAGCGAATTTCACTCGCGAATGAAGCGAGTAAACTCAAAATGTTCAAGAGTCCAACTTCGCGCGAATAGCGTGATTTAT
>JARQWZ010008249.1:7500-28719 GCA_033150135.1 Gobio occitaniae
TAGCATCTAATGTTTATAAACAAAATACAAGGAAGGATCATACATTTGGATCATCGGGTCTTTGTTTTTGCAGTGCGATCGTGAATAAAGTCTAAAGAGGTAGATGACGTTTTTATATCTTATTATATACAACTGTTTAGGTTAGCTAGGATGGCTAATGTAGTCAGACGTAAATCAATGGTTTGGTTAATCGTATGTTATTTTGTGTAATTTTATTATTCTCACGTCATGGATGTAAACGGCAATATATAATATCTACGGGTGTTTATCATATTGAAGTAACGTTACGTTATGTTGTTCATCATCGTCTGTGTGTCTCGGTATAAAGATACAGTTTATGAAAGTTAAATAAGATAGTTTGTGTGTTTTCATTAGTCAATATGATTAAAAGGGGAAGGGGAAAGAAAAACTTATGCTTTTATACTTGGAAGTGTGTTAGAGACAGATGGTAAGCAGCATGTCATTCTCTACCGTTACCTGCGTCAAATGAATTGGTGAAATTGCCTCCATTTTGTTGAGAGAAACAGTCAAAATGCTGAATTTCTCTGTTGTAAAATGACACATGTCAAATTAGGCTGTTTTCATGTAAGCTTTGGATGCGAATGAAATGCATAATCAGTCTGGACCTTTTGCTCTTTGTTGTCAGGGGAAAGCAAATGCATGTTTTTCCATTTTCACTGAAACGCAATGTTGCAAATGTAGTATAAATGAATGCATTTTCAATCTGACAGCTTGATCAAGCCCAGCAAAAGTGTCATAGTGCAAAGTTAGACTATGATCAGTTGCATGCAAGTCATTTTTGTCCCCCAAAATGCTATTGTTTACACTTTATACCTTCCTTGTGTATTTCCAGGGGCGCCACCATGAGTTCCTTGCCGGAGGCCACGCGCTCCCTCATGCAGGTTTTTAATGGGAAGCTGCAGGATTTTAGCAATGAGATTGACACTGTCCACATGGTGTGGCTGGAGGAGATCCAGCAGGAAGCGTATCGCATGTTTTCCAGGTGAGAGACACTGTTAATGTGAGGTGAGTCATGTATTCTGTCACATTGTGTATGGATGTGAGAATCACGGTTACCATCCAGGGCATTAGACATGTTAATAAAAGATGTTTTGTCGTACAGCGACTTCAGCACTGAGCCAGAACTGATGCCAAAGACTCCATCACAGAAGAAGACAAACCGCAGGAAACGAGTGTCGATGGAGCTCAATGAGTCTCGCGGAAAAAGACGGTGAGGGCTTTGACTGTGCTCTAATGTCTGAATATTTGTGTGGTAAAAATATGTCTATTACAACATCTTTAGATATATGGACTTTAAGTTTTATTAGATTTGAGTTATGCACTTTGGTTACATTTCTACAACAATCTGGATGGTTTTTGACAGGGCTCATATACTCTTGAAAAAACATGTATTTCTGTTAGGGGTGGGAATCACCAGAGGCCCCACGATACTTAAAGGGATAGTTCACCACCAAAAACACAATTTTAATGTTTTTCTGCTTACCCCCAGGGCATCCAAGATGTAGGTGTCTTTGTTTCTTCAGTAGAACACAAATGAAGATTTTTAACTCCAACCATTGCATTATACGACTATCACACTGCATGTCAATGGGGATATTTCAGAGTATGAGAGTAAAACACAGACATATGAATCCTTATTAAACCATGCGGCTTGTGGCGACACATTGATGTCTTAAGACCCGAACCGAACAGTATTTGTTATTTGTTTTAACCTCTTGTCAGACGAATGTCATCTAGTTTCCCAGCACCATAACTTCCGGCGAATAAGGTCAAAATACTTGTGATATCAAAGATGTGTATATATACGTAGATGCCTCATTCGACTGATCCGCGCAGGCACTAATTAGGAATCTATGTATATATTCCTATGATCGCGCCGGTATTTTGACCTTATTCGGCGGAAGTGATGGCGTGGGGACGGCTGATGCAGAGCCATAGAAAAAATTGAAATAATTTTTAAAATATGGATATTTTTCTTACACAAACGCATCGATTCGCTTCAGAAGGCCTTTATTAACACCCCACTTATGGACTTCAAAAACAGAGCAACTATTACTGCTATTATAATGCTTAGATTAGCCAGAACATTTTTAATATTACTCAGATTTTATGCGTCTGAAAGAAGAATGTCATATACACCTCGGTTGACTTGATTTCATTTTTTGGTGAACTATCCCTTTAAGCCACGATATGATATTATTGTGAAATGCAGAGTATTGCATTATATATATATATATATATATATATATATATATACATATATATATACATATATATATACATATATACATATATACAGGGAGTGCAGAATTATTAGGCACGTTGATTTTCTGATCATATTTTTTTTCCAGGCACATTTGACCAATTCCAAACCTCAGTAATCCTAATAACTACTATTGATTTAGTATTAATAATGTATAAGTGATATATAATTGTTCATGATGGCTGGAAATGAAAAACACTTTATATTCAGGTGTGCAGAATTATTAGGCATGTTTTCTTTTACAGATAAATTGAGCCAAAAAAGAGATTTAACTCAGACTGAAAAGTCAAAAATTATTAAATGCCCATGAGAAGGATGCAATACTAATGCAATACTAGACATTGCAGTTAAGGCATGACCATTGGACAGTGAAATGCTCGTTGGGTCAGCAGGATCTGACAAAAACATGTGGCGGAGAAAAGACACCTGTTAACTGCAAAAGAATTAAGGTGAAGAATTAAGGGTGAAACCATCAGGAACCCTTTAGTCTCCAGCGCCACCATTTTCCAGAGCTGCAACCTACCTGGAGTCTCCAGAAGTGCAAGGTGTCAGGATCTCAGAGACTTCAGTTAGGGAAAGAATCCTAAAAAATGACCCCCACTAGATAAGAATCATAAGCTGAAGTGTTGTAAAATACATGAAGAAGGTTTTTTTATAGGCTTTATGGACAGATAGGGTTGAGAGTGACTCTTGAAGGACCAGCACCACATCCTCTAGTACCACTGTTTGAAGAATTCATCTTCCAGAATCTGGCAGTACGTTTTGGGGAGTTCATTTTAGTCCATCCTGAAGTCCGTTTTGCAGAGATGGACTAAAAATGAACTCCCAAAACGTACTGCCAGATTCTGGAAGATGAATTCTTCAAACAGTGGTACTAGAGGATGTGGTGCTGGTCCTTCAAGAGTCACTCTCAACCTATAAAGCCTATAAAAAAACCTTCTTCATGTATTTTACAACACTTCAGCTTGTGATTCTTATTTAGTGGGGGTCATTTTTAGGATTCTTTACCTAACTGAAGTCTCTGAGATCCTGACACCTTGCACTTCTGGAGACTCCAGGTAGGTTGCAGCTCTGGAAAATGGTGGCGCTGGAGACTAAAGGGTTCCTGATGGTTTCACCCTTAATTCTTCACCTTAATTCTTCATTCTTTTGCGGTTAACAGGTGTCTTTTCTTCACCACCTGTTTTTGTCAGATCCTGCTGACCCAACGAGCATTTCACTGTCCAATGGTCTCGCCTTAACTGCAATGTTTAGTATTGCATTAGTATTGCATCCTTCTAATGGGCATTTAATACTTTTTGACTTTTCAGTCTGAGTTAAATCTCTTTTTTTGGCTCAATTTATCTGTAAAAGAAAACATGCCTAATAATTCTGCACACCTGAATATAAGGTGATTTTCATTTCCAGCCTTCATGAACAATTATATATCACTTATACATTATTAAATACTAAATCAATAGTAGTTATTAGGATTACTGGGGTTTGGAATTGGTCAAATGTGCCTGGAAAAACAATATGATCAGAAAATCAACGTGCCTAATAATTCTGCACTCCCTATATATATATATATATAACCTTTTTTCAACTGCAAGCTTTTCCCCAAACGGCTAACTCTGTCCACACACATTTTTAAATTGCAAAATTGATGCCATGTCTGTTCATACACTATAAAATGTTCAACACTTGACAAGCTGTAATCCAGTAATGGTGATAGGCGTTCCCTTTCTGACATGCGCTGGACACAGTACAATCACCGCAGATTAGCGTCACGCAAAGGAGGGGTTTGGAAAAATAAATCATTGAGCGAATCCTATGGGAGGAGTCATTGAGCAAATGAGGTCAAAATAAATGCATAAGACGACAATGAAAGTGTTTTTTGACCATGCATGTAAACCTGTTGTTGGGGACTCTCAAAACAAATATAGGAACCTTTCAAATGCCATAATAGGGGCACTTTAAGTAGAAATTACATTTGTAAAATAAAAATGTTGCACACTCAAAACTATGTATTGAAAAACCAAATACATTGAATTAAGCAGTTTTATAAAGAACAATCCTAACACTCTAATGAACAAGTTAAAGTTGACACTATTCAGCTATGAAATGTCATAAGCCGAATCACATTTGTATAATCATATTTATAGGAAAATTGCGAGCGAAAATTCAATACTTGCTGTCCTTGTATTGATACAATATCCTCACACAAAATATCGTGATACTACGCTGAATCAAAATATTATTATTTCTATGACTTGATATGAATTATGCATTCTTGTAGGGCTAAATAATTTGGGGGAAACATTGAATTACAATAATTCTGATAAATTCCTTTTTTTCTTTACTAAACAAAAAAACCTCCAGGTTTGTGGTACTTGTTTCTAGGGCTGGACAATTTAGACTTTTGTGGATTTTTTTTTTTTTAATTTATTATTATTATTTTTTATATATATATATATATATAATATATCAATTATGACTAAAATAAAAAATGGCTACTGTAGGCCTTGTCCACACTAAAACATTTTCATTTGATAATGCATCTTTTTCTCTCAGTTTGGACCTTTTGTCCACATTTTTTTCTAAAAAGCTCTCCCAAATTTATAAATTTGAAACGATACTCATGTTTAGTCATATGACGCATATTGTACCCATAGATATCTGGTTATACAGGCATTGTTGTGCCTGCTATATTCTTTTAGCCTGGATGCCAGCTGAACTTAGCCCCGCCCACAACATTTGAGGTCGGGAAGTTCGGTCTGGACTTGATCGTTGTGGAGCAACTATGCCTGAACAGAAGCTGTTCGGACCAAGCAAATTGTCAGGGGCGGGCTTTAGACGATGATGGACAGATGATCGACAGTAACGTTAAGGGTGTGCGATATTGACAAATAAGAAATCTCGATATTTTCTGGGATCTTCTCAATAACGATAATTAGACGATATTTTGCTGAGTGTGTCTTGTGCTGGTACTTTGGCAGTTTAGGACTGCCATGGTCAGCTGACTCCTGCAGTTGATGATATTCTTCTTATTCTGTGTGGTGGTCAGTTCACAGAAGTGACAGAATCATCGTTACCTTGATACATTTATTTTTTACATCTTTTGTGTCAATTTCATAATTTAATAAAAATTAATTATAATAAGACACAATAGGGCTGTTACCAATAAAATTAAATAAGTATCAACAAAATGAATCTTTGCAGTGCAGAGGAAACACAGAAGCTGCATCTGAAGTGGCATTTAGATCCTTTACACATACTGTTTACTGTTTGATCATTTACTCAGCTCAGAAGTGACAAATTAATAACCTGCAGTTATGCATAAATGTTTTGATGTTTAAAAACATAAAATGTTGAATAAATTGATATTTGAAATGATTTAAAACCTGAAAAGATACTTTAACTGTGAAATTAAAGTCGCCAGTAGATGGCAGCAAGTCACGTTTAACGAGTGAGTCATTGAGATTCAAACAATTCAATCAAACGGCTGATTCATTCAAGGAACGAAGCATTTAAATATCTTAATCTAAGAGATTAACCCAATTAGTCATTGAATCATTGATTCAATTGATTCATTCAGTATGAAAACGCCGCTGTGTTTTGCTCAGAGACGCAGATACAGTGCTGTCTTTGTTTTGAACCATTTTTCGGTGGCGAAATAGAGCAAAAACAGGCAATATGGAAGTCTTAACTGTAAGTCACTTAATATTAACTTCTTGTTTAGTAAACTTTAGGGGTGACCCCGAATAGTCGAAGATTCGATGCATCGATATGCGGAGCCTGATTCGACCACCGATCTCACAGTCGAATCTTCGCAGCTGTTATGAAACGAGGATCATACCATTTTGGCAATATGGGGGTGCTCAATGTCTAATTTCACACAGAACTGCTGGTTTTGTACGGTTATATTAAGTTATACAGCCTGCAGCCGCCAGCGTTAACAAGTTAGTTTTCCCGCACACAATTCGAAAAGACTCAAACGCACACAAGCAGATTGAAAGACTGGATTTTTTCGATCGGGTAGGGTACAAGTGTTTTCAAAACATTTCAGCCGTTTCTAATTTTAATTTGCTGTGAACATGTTTAGCTAAAAAAACTGCCAGTTTAGCATTTATTGTTGTTTCGGCAGTTAAAAAGAGAAATTCACAATTCTGGCTAAACTTTCGTTGTTTTAATAATTTATTTATTTTTATTTTATTTATTGATCACTCAGGGATACTTAATTTAACTGTGGCTTGTGTTTTTTTTATCGAGAGTTCAGATGCAAAAGCCTCTAAAAGCCACTTCGGTCAAAAATGAGATAGCGATCCTGAGTGAATGCTCTCTCCGCATATAATAGCTATGTTCATAAAATACTTTCACTTCACCCCCCCTAAATCCAGCCTCAGCCCATTCAGAAGTACCGGTACTTGGGTAGAAACCTATACATAGAAGCCTGTCAAAAATGCTTATTTTAAAGATGTCAGACGGATTTAGAGGCTTTTTGCATCTGAAGTCTTCATATATTGTCTTATGTTCCCCCTGCACTTTGGCATTTGCACACATTTATTATGCTCCCTGTGACTTGATTTCGTTTTTATCTATTTTTTTATTATTAGTAATGTATATTCTGTTCTAATTTAATTCTGTAAATTAATGCTTTTATTGTTTTCATTGTCTCGATGTTGCGCTGCACTGAAAGCATGCTGGCACAGCAATTTTGCCGATTTAATTTAATTTCGCAAAATGTGAAATGCAAATCCTGTCTGCAGTCAGTGTGTTCTTTTCCTCTCTATGCAGGTATTATTTGGTTAATTTATCAAAATGTTCTTTTATATATTTGTGTGATGTTCTGTATTTCGATCGCGGCTTTAAAATGTTATGAGAATTTTTACGAATGTTTATCCACCACATTACCCTTTATTTAAACCTAAATAAGAAAGCCATTGTCAGTTCGTCTGTCAGTTGGCAGGCAGTTTTGGTCGCTTTATTAAAAGTTGTTGCTGTATGGAGTGTGTAAAAGAAAAGAAAAATAGTTTTACCCTCCTGCTGACTGTCGTGCCCCCACCAAACCCATTCACACACACATATGATTCGACTATAGAAAGATTCGACAATCTGATTCGAATGTGTAAATCATTAGTTACAATCAATATCACATTTGTAATATATGTTGCCATTGTCTGGTCTTTAGATTCTCTAAGGGGAAACGCAGCAACTTGCGTCGCTCTCTCGGTCCAGATGACCCTGAACAGCATCTCTGAGCTCGTTACGTCACGCGGGCCGAATGACAGCTCAGAGAGTCTCACAGAGGAACCTGCTCGCCGCACACGTCGCACAAAACCACCGCTCCTGCTGAAACTGAAACCGTTAAACGCAGCACCCGCAACAATAGCGGCGCAAAGCCAAGGAGGTGGAAGAAGTGTGCAGAGAACGTCCCAGAAGTGAACGTTAATGTGCAGGATTCGGGCTACAATCAGGATCAGATCCTGGTGTCTGAAGCAGTGGTGAAGATTCCCTCCTCGGAGCATCTGAGTGCGGAATTTATGCTGAACGCTGGTTTGTCTCCAGGCCGATCCGCCAATAAAATCCCCATCGCTGCATCCGGGTTGCAGACGACCCCTCAGGGCTCATCTCGGACGTCGGGTTCGCGCTCTCTGGTTGTGCGGCGCTCGCTGGTGGGCCTCAGGCATAGCATGACCCAGGAAGCTGTTCGCAGGGCGTCCCGGCGCTCTTTCCTGAAGAAGAAAGCAGACTGGGCAACCTCGACCTGCAGCAGCTCCGTCAGCGGTGAGACTCACATTTACAGTCAAAATAACTTCACATCACCAACTCTAATTGAAAATGAATAACTTGAGGTCAGTGTGAATGCCTCTTTAGGATTTATCACTTGGTTCGGACTAGGGCTGTCTTTTTGAGAAAAATCTAATTCGAACGGATATCAAATATCAAGCAATGTATTCGAAAATATTCGAATATCTGTGAAAGTAAACCGTTTTTTGCAAATTCGGCAAACTACCTCATCTTTAACGGTTACTTTACCATCTACGGTGTAGACCCAAAATGTTTCCAGACACTACTTTAAGATGGGTTGGGTCGTAATTGTCTGTACAGGCTGGCCGTTCTGAGAGTTATCTTCCATTTTCAAACAGACAGGCTCAGGGTTGCCAGGTTTTTTTTCACAACAAAACCCGCCCAATTGCTACTCAAAACTAGCCCAAAACAACCCCAATCTCGTTTCAGGGGGCTTCTCCGGTAAAAATCGCATTTGGGGGGTAAAATATGTTTTTTTTGCCATGGTTGCCTACTAAAATTTGCATTCCGGGCTAAATATCACATAATCGGGGTCGCTTCAACACCGCGGACATGAAAAACAGCCGCGGCAACAGTGTTGAAGTAGCCCAATTTCGCGGGAAACACTGGACAGGCTATTATTCGCTTGATTTGGTCATGGGCCTACGCTACAATACGTTTAGAGCGTCCTCTATTAGATGAGATGGCAAACAATAAAATAACAAACAAACGGTCTAATCATAAGCCTATTCGGAAGGGATTAGTTTAACATGGGAGGTGAAGGTAAAGTAATTATTACCAGAGGTTCTCTGGATTTTTAGTCCCGTCCGAATGTGCCATATCGGTAATCATTACGGACAATGTCAGTAAAGATTACGGAGACTTTTACCGTCTGTAAAAATGTCCGGAAAAATGACCTCGGGTAATACTAATCCTGTTCGAATAGACCCGCTGTAAAAATGTACGGTAAAATTCCGTCATTTACTGTTTAAAGTAGTTTTTGGCGCGTTTGCAAGCATGAGCTGCTTCGCCCTCGATTGCGTTGTAGGTGGTGGGACAACTCTGTGGCAAACCTCCAGTATTTTCCGCATACCATTTAAACCAAAAAGAAGATTTAAAGCACTTATTAGAGGCACAACACTTCTTTTAGCATTACATTAGAATATTTTTTAATATTCATATAACATAAAAATGTTATTTAAGATTTTTTTAATATTCCGAGATTAAACACAGCGTTTCCTCCCTGCTCCAGTTAGTGTTTTTCTTGTTGGCGTGTTTGCTCACGTGATAACAGGAAGCAACTTCATACGACAAGGAGGTTACTGTGGTGCGTAAGCGAGTTACCCCTCCCACTTCTGCTAGTTTTACTGAGATGTCTTATCCCTTGCGAATTGGCCATTAACATTACAGACGTCCTGAGGTAAAATTACTTACCCCCACCTCCCCATGTTAAACTAATCCCGTCCGAATAGGGCTATAGACTGTAAAAAATGCGCTACATGGCACTTTAAAAACTGGATAGTTTATTTATAGTTCGATTACGGATATTTCACGTCATGTTCGAATGCATATTCGAATATCGAATAAAAAGTGACAGCCTTAGTTCGGACAGTCATGCTGTTTGAGGTGATCTAAGTTTGTGTGTTAACTGAATGATGGCTTTTATGTCCACTGCTTTTCCAGAGGACATTTGTATGGACACTGAACCTGAGGACACGGAGAACAAAGAGGAACAGTGAGTGAGATTTCAGCTCATGATAGTTGATGTATTGTTTTTATCTGGGATTCAAACCCACAACCTTTTGGTTATCAGTCGAGGTCTTTTAAACGCTGTTTCTCGCTTCTCTTTAGGGTTGATGCACCACAAAAGATGCAGAACCGGTCATTGAAACCAACCCTGAACCTGAAATCGTCCAATCTGAGGTGAGAAATAACTTTCTGCTGTGGTTTTCATTAGCCGCTTTTCCACTGTCAGGCCAGTGCGAGCCAGGGCTTTCAGCGGGTCGGGCGGAATAGCCTCAGACCTGTTGCACTAGCCCAAACCCACGCTGGTTTCCACCTGTTGATCTGAAAATTCAGCTTTGTCCCCGTTATGATTGAATCACAGGACCGGATGTTATATACTACTAACAGAGGATCTCACTAGGAAGAGACTTCCTTAGAAGGAAGAGAAACATGTGTCCTATGTTTAAAAATGGAGCGTATACTTCATGCTTACATATGTTGCACAATCCACTCTCCTTATAAAGAATCAGTTGACAATACATCATGGAACAGATGCATGCTACTGTATGCATCAGTGGAAACATGTTCTATAAGTATGCACATTCCTGTAACAAATATAGCTCATCCATGTCTCTCCTTGGGACACATGTACAGACACAGCCTGACTTTACATTGTACATTATACAAATAATATTGAAAAATAATACAACATAATAATACTAAATAAAAATAACATTAAACAATAAAATTTCAATCTTCACACCGTTGGGCCAGAAGCTCCGCAGCGCTTCACTAAAACCCGCCCGTAACACAACAACATCACACAAACCCATCATCTCACCAACAAAGGGAAGTTTGATCAGAAAACGAATCAGAACGAAATCCCTGGAAACGAGCGTCCGTTTGATGGCATTTTAAAGATTTAAAACCCAAGCATCAATGTTTTACAATAATAAGTGATCCATTGATCATAATGAATTAATCTGTCAAGACTGCACATTAGTCCCACAGAAATAAAGTGGTATTCACTGTTATTTTACAAACAAAGACGACAGTCATTCAGTCGCGCGTTTGTTTATTTGTAGTCACATGACAGCATGTTTACATCACATTTAGAAAGAATGATCATTCCACCAAAAATACGACCTGATGAGCTTTAGCCCTCTCTCCAGTGACTGTCCCATTAATTATATTTTCAGTCAGAGAAACAGAGGACGCTCCCAAAAAAACCTGAGTTGCTTTATTTTTATGACATGCGGAGCTAAATATGGATATCAGACAGTCGTTATAAAGAGACGAGGTGTACTGACAGATGAAATAAATACACGTGTGATAGCCTTAATGATTTATCTGATTTCTTCAAGTGGCCGTATTTACCATGTTTACTAACTATGGTTATGTTTTTTTGCATCGCATATAATATTTCTGCCTTATATCACATCAGAATCCACATCAGCTCACAAACAGAAGTTATTTCAAACACTCTCTGCTGTATGAAAGTGATTTTTGAGCTAAAATGATTTTAAAAGTCTTTAAAGGTGCACTATGTTAAATTTTTTGCAGTAAAATCTCCAAAAACCACTAGGTCAGTGTTATATATTTTGTTCAGTTGAGCACTTACAACATCCCAAATGTTCCCAACTATTGGTTAAAATAGCAATTTCTCACGATTTACAAAGTAACCGGGACGTGTGAGGGAGTCGCCTGTCAATTGCATCATATCTGCATTACTCTTGGTTTCTGGTTTTATTTTGCAGAAACGCTTTACACTCACTGCAGTGTGAACAAGTGTCATAGCAGCCGTCGAGAGAACACACAGAGTAACGTCACAACATCATTAACACACTCAGATGTGTCTAATATGATAAGCAGAGCTGTTACCTCATACTCATGACCAGAAAAGCGGAAGTGTGTCCGGCGACTGTGGCATAATAAAAGTCCCGCTGCTCGCGAGGCGTGTGTTGCGCTCTTCTTATTAACAATCGCTCCAGCGGTTCCTCAGCTCCACAACACTCGCTCCTGCTCTGCTTCAGACTACAGTAACGTTAATAATAACATCCATGACCATGATTTCTGCCCGAGTCCTCTCCCGATTCTTTCCCACCGGCTGTGAGGTGAAGACCACATGTCCCAAGATTCTGCCCTCAAACTTAACGTCATCAAACTAAGTCTTTGTTTTGAATAGGCGACCTCTAGCAGACGGAAAAGTTACACAGTGCAGCTTTAATGCTGATGTTAGCTGGTATATGAAATCATCTCGTCTCCAGACTCAGATAAACTCCGCCTTTGTGTGTAACCACTCCTCAAGCCCGAGCTGGCCCGCTTTGGACCAAGGCATTCCACTGAACAAAAGCCTGGCCGTTGGCCACGATCAAAGCCCCGGAAGTGACAGTGAAAACACGACTGGCCCTGGCACGCATTAGCACGCCCGCCTTTACCCAGATGGTGGAAACGAGGATATTTACCCACTCTAATAACAGCCAGATTTAACCAAGCATGGCCATTTCTGTTATGATGATAGAAAGTGTTGTATTGCATAGTGCAATTTGTAAATAACTGAAGGCTGTGTGATTTTTCACAGGAACCTGAACCCGAGAGAAGACTGAAGAAAAGGAAACTGAGGTAAAAGAAGACCAACTTCCAGAAGAGATTGCTGGATCTCCCAGCACCGCTGAGAACTATCGCTTCACACGATCCATGGCTCGTACTTCAGAAACAGGTACTGGTCTAACAGATCTGCTGATTAAATTCAGATGTATATGGGATGACTAGTAAGCTTTGAATTATGTATCTTCCTGTAATAGATGATAGTGGCGGGTCAAAGTCCAGAGGAGATGGCCGGTGAGCACGCCGATTTCTTCATTATAGTTATTGGATTTATGCTGCGCATGTTTTCTTATGGTCTTTGTGGGTTTCCATCAGGCCTACGCGTTCAGGCTCCAAGCGCCGGGCAGCTGAGTCGACAGTCCAGGAAAACAACACGCCCAAGAAGAAGCACTCTCCTCCGAAAAAATGCCTCACGGTATGAGCATCTCTGACTGTTGTAATGCTTCCAATCCGCCAAAACATTCTCTGACACTTGTTGTAAAGAGAAGCTTACCGCAGAAGTCCACATAAAGTTTCTCTGTGGTTGTTTGCATTCGTAAAAAGGATTTGTATTGATTTGTGGCCTGTTTCATGTGGATTGGCCAGTCCAGACCATCCATTATGTGTCCATTTGTTGTGTGCCTGCAGAGTATTGCTCCACACATGCGCTCGTTCGTGCACACGGTGCAGAAGAACCAGATGCTGATGATGACGCCTGGATCTCTGGGCCGCAGCAACATCATGAAGTCCTTCATCAAACAATCTGCCAGCAAAACCGATGTCAAGGTGGGCACACTTTTCAGACTGTTCCTCTGTGTATATATTTTTAATGCCCTATGGAAATATGGACATTTTTCACATTCCACTTTAATAGATTTAATTAGAATTGCCATTTTGCACTTTAATCAAATCACAATATGGACTAATATCTGTGAAAGTTAAAGGGATAGTTCACCCAAAAATAATTTCTGTCATTATTTACTCATCTTCATGTCGTTCAAAAACCCGTAAGACTTTTGTTCATCTTTGGAACACAAATAAAGATCTTTTTGATGAAATCTGAGCTCTCTGTCCCTCCATTGAAAACCGTAAAACTCTAATCCGGTTTAGTCAATTTTCCGAAGAGACACAATCTTCATCTGTGTTATGAAGATGAACAAAAGTCTTACGGGTTTGGGATGACATGAGGGTGAGTAAATGACCGCGTGAACTATCCCTTTAAGTGTAGAGCTCTACTTTTGATTTATTCATCTGAAATTTGCCAAAATCGGTGACATTCATTATTAGGGTGTAACGGTACACGTATTCGTACCGAACCGTTTTCGGTGAGGGCAATCTTTAACAGTTCACAGTCGGCTTGTTTTAAGTGCAGAACACTGCAATCCCAGTTCCCACACGAACATATTAAGTATTCAGTCCATTTTATCACGAAATTCAAACGATAAATGCCGTTTTGACGCTCTTTAAAGTTCCCGTTTTTCCTGTGTTTTTGAAGCTTTGATTGTGTTTACAGTGTGCAATATAACATGTGTTCATGTTTCGCGTGTAAAAAAAACACAGTATTTTTCACACAATGTACTTATCTGTATACCGCTGTTTTCACGGTCCTAAAAACGGCTTGAGGATTTCCCTGTTCTATGAAATCCCTCCTTCAGAAATACGTAACGAGTTCTGATTGTGCCAGCAGTTCCCGTGTTGTGATTCGAAGCAGCTTAGGGCACGTTGCCCGGAAAGGTCACGCCTCTTACCATAACGGGGAGATGCATGCACTCAAAGTACAGCGTCCCTGAAGGCCAAACAAAGGTGATTTGACTCCGGATGAAAATAACAGCGTCTCGACGACATGGTGACAAACACACTCTACGAACGCAACACTTCCTGTTCTCCACGTGGGAGAGCAACAAGACCACGCCCCCTTTTTTGCGTATTCTTGTGGGCGGAGGTTAGTCAACAAACTGTTCTACTGACGTCATTAATGTAGGAAGTACAGGGATGTAGTCCAAACCGGCCTTTCGCTGTAGGCTTTGAAAGGGAACTAAACAAAATAAAATATCTCGCTTGGCATTGAACTTTGAGCGTTATCATTTTACAGGTATTATTTATGCTCTAACAGCAACATTACACACTAACTAAAGTTTGAAAAATGGGATCACGAAGAACAGGACCTTTAATGTGATGTGACTGATAGGCGTGTCAGTTCAAGCGGCCGCGCTCGAGTGAACAAATTTTTGGTAGAGGCACGCGAGACATGATGACGTAACTGATGCGGTTTGTTATCCAGTACAGCGGTGCGGCTGTAAAAATGCGTAAAAAATGGCCAACCTGTTCAACGGCATATTCATGAGAGCTTAGGAGCATGAAATGGATATAAATGAAAGAGAAGATGCGCTTCCTGCTGACGAAAATCCTCACAGTTGGTGGCAAAAATCAAGCGGTGTATATATGTATCCACATATTGCGCAGCTGGCAAAGACATACTTGATCATACCTCACCAAAAACGCTCCGCACTCGCTGCAGGTCAAGTTGACTGTTTGGTGTTTTTCACCAACAATATGTTGATGTTTAGTAAGTGGAAATGGATTGTTTCTGAATGTCCGTTTGCTATTTTGTGTCCACATTACGTTGCCTGTTGAAGCGCGTCTTCTCGGGTTACTGATGCACTTGCAGTTTTATGCACTTTTGTTACCTAATTTTACTTACATGCTCATTAATGAAATTATATTTTATTTAATAACAATTGTTTAAAAAAAGTTAATGCACTGTAAAAAGTGAATTGTCATTTAATTTAAATAAAATATGCGATGCTTGATTTGGTTTACATTTGCTTGTTGCGCTCGCTTGCGCCCTCTTGTGGCCATAGGAGACAATACAGTACATTTTCCATCTAACATTTAAATATTGCCATTAGAATTCGAATAGAATTCGAATTTTGCTAATATTTATAAAAGAATTTCGAATTGAGCTTTTCAGACATTTTGACAGCCCTAAAGTGTACCATAATGATACAGGGTAAGACAAAAACACGGAAAATGGATTCATGTTGTACAGACACACATTTTTTCAGTAAACCACTGTTTAATAAAAATAAATAAAAAGCAATTTTGTAAAACTGCTGTACCGAACCGTGACTTCAAAACCGAGGTACGTACCAAACCATTAGTTTCGTGTACCGTTACACCCCTATTCATTTTATATATATATATATATATATATATATATATATATATATATATATATATATAAAAATTACATTAGCTTATCATTATTTGTTAAACATTAAATTCCACGTTGCGGAAATCATATGCCCGTATTTTTTGTTTTTCAGAGTAGTCTTAATTTATTAGGTTACTTCAATGGTAAATGCTTGCCTAATATGCTTCTCAAGTAGAAGTGGTTTTAGTTGGTAATTGTACTTCCTCTCTTTCACCCTCAGTTGGGCTGTGGCTCTGTGGTGAGTATAAACAATGAATTCAAACCGGTGTCATTTCCATGTTAGTCAGCTTACTGTTTTCGTATATTATGAGTGGGCTTTTGTTTAGTTGCTTAATCCTTATCCCGTACTATACTTCCTTTGGGCAGTGAAGGCACTTTTGTCTAAACTGAAACAGAACTGACCATCCCATTCAGACTTTGTCGGATTAACTCATCACTCATGGGGTGTGTGAATGTGTGTCTTTGTGGCTTGGGAAATTCACATTCACCCGTTTGTGTTTCTGAGATGTTGGCCAGAAATCTGTCTGCTGTTTGATCACCATTCACGTCACTTGAACATTTAGCTTTCATCGTCCTTGTTTAAAGCCTAATTGTAGTAACTCTAAAATTAACACTTCCTCCAGGAGAAAGAACGACAGAAGTGGGACGCCTTGAACAAGAAGATTGAACAAGAGAATGAGCGAAAGAAAAAGATTGAGGAGGAGAGACGAAAGAAACAGGAGGGAAATGAAAAGGTGGGAAGGAGCTTTGATTGATCGACTAAATTCTCGTTCCATTTAATTGAATTGATAATCTAGTTTTAGTGTGAATGCAAATCGGGACTCGCGTGTGAATTCTGTCCCACTTTAGGAAACGGGACGAGCGTTTGAAACGGGTCGTCGAGGCTCGAGTGAAGGGTGAAAAGGAGAAGGAGCAGGAAAAGAAAAAGAAGATTGAAGAAAAAATGGCACAGCTGGAGAAGAAAAATGATATGGTTGGTACTGAAGACTGAAATGAGAACCAGTTGGAGTGTTTGATTAAAAAAAATTGAAAATAGGCTAATTTTCCGTCTCCCCTAGACTTAAACAGTTGAGTTTTACCGTTTTTTTTAATCCATTCAGCCGATCTCCGGGTCTGGCGGTAGCACTTTTAGCATAGCTTAGCATAGATCATTGAATCGGATTAGACCGTTAGCATCCGTTTCATTTTTCCGTCGGTCTTAGTACACGTTTGTAACGACAGAAGAGTCAAGTTTTAAATAGGAAAAATATCGAAACTCTTTGGTCATTTGAGCGAGATGCTAACGGTCTAATCAGATTCAATGATCTATGCTAAGCTATGCTAAAAGTGCTACCGCCAGACCCGGAGATCGGCCGAATGGATAAAAAAAAAAAACGGTAAAACTCAACTGTTTAACTCTAGGGGAGTTGGAAAATTAGCCTATTTTCAAAAAATACTGGAGTGTTTCTTTAAGTTTTTTGTAATGTTATTGTTTTTCTCTCTCTCCCTCTCTCTCAGCTGCGAGTTGAGCGAATGGCAGACGAGAAAGCCAAGAGGAAGGTGGCCACTAAACGACAGGAAGAACTGGAGCTGCGCAAGAAACAGGAAGAGGCAGCCAGACAAAAGAAACTTCAGCAAGTTGTAAGTCAACACTAGCATATAAAGTGGAGAGTCCCAAGTGTGATGATGGGACAGCCTTAAATATTCTCATTTTCTTTCAAAAACCAATGGCAAATAAAACCAAGGCTAATATAAGATTATTTATACATGCATGCACACATACGCACGTGGGACGGTTTAAAGTTTGGGGTTTGTAAGAATAATTTTAATGTTTTTTTGAAAAGTCTCTTATGCTCATCAAGGCTGCATTTTATCAAGGATACCATAAAAATGGTAATATATCACAATTTTTAAAACTTCTATTTGAAAATGTTATAAACGGTCATTTATTCCTGTGATCAAAGCTGAATTTTCAGCATCATTACTCCAGTCTTCAGTGTCACATGATCCATCAGAAATCGTTCTAATATGATGATGATTTAATGCTTGAAAACATTTATCATTCATGTTGAAAAATGTTTTACTGCTTGATTATATTTTTTCAGGATTCTTTGATTAGAAAGTTAAAAAGAACCGCATTTATTTAAATAGAAAATGTTTGTAGCATTAATTTAATGCATCTTTGCTGAATAAAAGTTCATTTGTTACTGACCCCTGAAATTTTTTATTTAAATTTTGTAACTACAATAGCTAATTTATTTACTTGTCTTCTTCTTTAGGAGGAAGAGGAGCGGCGACACCAGGAAATGCTGGCCAAACGCAGGGCTGAAGAGGAGCGAGAGAAGGCCCGCAAACTGGCCGAGGCCACACGAGCTCTGGAACTGAAGAAGGAACAAGAGCGGGAGAAAGAGAAGGAGCGCGAACGCGAGTGGGAAAGAGAACGCGAGCGGGAGCGAGAGAGACAGGCTGCAGCTGAGAAGTTGGTGGGTGCTTTTTTGCGCACGTGTTTCAAATGAAAGCATGGCTTTCAAAGAAACTAAATATGCATGTTTGTGTCTTGCAGAGAAAGACTAGAGAGAGAGAAGGCTATCGCGCTTCAGAAGGAACTGGAGGAGAGCGGCCAGAGAGAGGGAGATGGAGGAGAAGAGGAAGATGGTGAGGATTTTAGTGTAGTATGTTATTAGCTACGTTTCCATCCGGACTATGTGCATTTTGGGATGTCGCATTAATAAAACATGCTGGATGGAAACGCCAAGACAAGGAATAAATTCTAAAAATGTGCATAAAAAAAACATATGCGCTCAATTTAGGCGGATTTTAATTTTTTTATGTAATAAGTAGACATGCACATAACCTACGATATAAACGCATTTACCAAAAAAGCATGCGATTGGATAACTGGACTAGCCAGCGGACCAATCGCATCATAGCATCTCAAATGTTGGTTTGGTCGTTCTGAAATGCCTGAGCCAAAGTCTGTCATCAGAATGATTCAGTTTAATTCCCTCCCAGAAGCGTCTCCCATGATTGCGCTCCCAAACACCAGGCATCAGAATGCTAAGTATTGCGTTTGGTCTCCACGCTCTAATTCGCAAGTCATTTATGATGTAGGAAAAAGAGCAAGAGTGGTTTCCCCAGATTGCAACAACTACCATATATTAGATATTTTGTGCCAATTTTTTTCTCTTGAACACATGGGATGGAAACGGTGCTTTATTCGCAAACGTTTTATCAGAGATTCCAGTTTTGCGCATTCGTTAAATCCGTAGCTTTGGATGGAAACACAGCTAGTGATCTAAAATCCAGTTCCACAACTTTTATATTAAACATCTGATGTGTTTTTGCTTTCACTAAGGACAGAACGCTTCTCAACTTTAACTAATTGTGTAGGACCTAGGTTGTGTAACGATCCCATGATCTAAAGTCTAAATTTGTGTGCTCCTTTAACAGGAGGAGCAGAGGAGGGCGGAACAGGAGAGGGAAGCCCAACAGAAACGTGCCGCTGCAGCCGCTGCCTCGGCGTCCCATACAGTCACAGCACAGGTAACTAACAGCCGGAATCAATATCTGTCGGAGTCATATGCTTGTGATACGTTATTTTATTTGTTCATTTGAATTGGTTTTTATATATATATATATATATATATATAATGTCCATTTTTTTCCTTGTTTGTTCGGTTGCCGAAGATTATTACAAATTTATCATTCTCGATAATGACGATTAACAAATGTTTGTGTATATGTATTATATTTGTTGACATTAACTGTTTATTAATAGCTTTTACAAAATATACATTCTTTTATTTTAAAGGCCCAATATGTAAGTAAGTAAAATGTATCCAAAAACCACTAGATCAATGTTATATATTGTTGACTTGTGTACTTACATATTCCAAAATGTTTCCCAAGAATGTTTAAATCCTGAGAAATAAGCAATTTAAACCAGGACCGTGTGTCGCATATGAATGACATCATCCCTGCGTTACCCTCGATTTCCGACCCTCGATTTAAAAAATATATATATATTTTTTTTTTGTAGAAACCATGGAAACACCAAAGACGCTTTAAAGAGAGAGTTCACCCAAAGATTTAGTTTGTCATCATTTACTCATCCTCAAGTTGTTCCAAACCTGTATGAGTTTCTTTGTTCTGCTGAACACAAAAGAAGATATTTTGAAGAATGTTTGTAACAAAGCAGACAGAGCAACCATTGACTAACCATAGTAGGGGAAAAAAACTATGGTAGTCAATGGTTGCTCCATCTGCTTTGTTACAAACTCATACAGGTTTGGAACAACTTGAAGGTGAGTAAATGATGACAGAATTTTCATTTTTGGGTGAACTATCCCTTTAATATATGATGTGTTTTATTAGACCGGTGAGGAACTGTTTGGATCATTGTTCTACAGCTCAACACAGTTAGTCTTATTTTTTCAATTTGGTTTTCTTGATTTACCGCGAGTACCATGTTTTACCACGCCTAATATCGATCTATCAGTGTGAACAAGTGTCTCATAGTAGCCGCTGAGCGAACACACAGTAGCATTATAACAACTTTCAACACACTCAAATGTGAGTAATATGATAAAACAGCGCTGCGTTACCCCACGATACTCATGAGCGGAAGAAGTGCTCGTCTGCGGCATAATAAAAGCTCTGCTAAATCGAAGCGTCATCAAGCTACGCCTTTGTTTTGAAAGAGTGACCTCTAGCTGCGAAAAATTACATATGGCTTTAAAGGTGCAGTAAGTGATTACTGAGAAACACTGTTGATATTTGAAATCACTAAACGAACCCTCCTCTACCCAAAAGGATCACACTCCTATATTGATAGCTCCGCCCCCAAATTCACAAACGTGCTATGCAACACAAGCTCCTCCCCCGCCATGAGTAGACACGCCCCCCATTGCTGATTGGCTACAAATGTGTTTTGGTGCTCGTTTGATCCCCTTTCAACAGCGTTTCTCAGAAATCGCTTTTACTGCACCTTTTAATAAATTTGTTTTGTTTTTTAATTATACTTGGTACACTGTGAATCTAATTTTAAAAATGTTTTTTTTGTAAACTTATTAACAGGTCTCAAAAACACAAGCAGCTAATATGCTGAGTTCAGCTCTGAACACGACTGTAGATATTGAGGTAAACGTCTTTTCCTTCCCAGTTCTTTCAGTGCCTGTTCTTTTTTTCCTACTGAGTATTTATTAGACTTGCTACTAAAAAATATTTGTACTAAAGCTATATTGTTCCTTCTCCACAGAACTCTGTTCTGAAAACTCCAGTTGGGAAAGGAGCCGCTCACAATAAGACCGTAGATCACGGAACTGGACTCAACGTGACCGTTGACATTGAGGTGAGATCACGGCAACTATTATGCGTCTTTTTCCCTGCAAAAGAAGGAAACGTGTCTAATAATATTAGTAAGCACAGAATAGCCCACGGAGAAGGAAAATGGAGACTTTAATTTCCAGTTGGACAATTTATTTCCCCTTCTAATTTAGGTTACGTAGCTCTGGTTGTGTGTGTGTGCGTGAGTGAGTGAGTGAAACAGCTGGTTTCTGACCCCAATCCTTTGTTTTATACCTTGCAGCAATCTCCACAGTCCTACCAGATCACTCCAAAGGGCCAGAAGGTGACCGTTTTAAGAATCCAGAAGATTACGGCA
>JARQWZ010008250.1:0-28710 GCA_033150135.1 Gobio occitaniae
AGACACACGCACACATACAGACACACACACACATACAGACACACACACAACAACACACACTTCCACACAACACGCATACACTCACACACAGTCACTCACACAGACACAGATACAGACAGACACACACACAGTCACTCACACAGACACAGATACAGACACACATACACACACACTCATCCACACAGACACACGCACACATACAGACACACAACAACAGACACTTCCACACAACACGCATACACTCACACACAGTCACTCACACAGACACACTTATACAGACAGACACACACACAGTCACTCACACAGACACAGATACAGACACACATACACACACACTCATCCACACAGACACACGCACACATACAGACACACACACAACAACACACACTTCCACACACACACTCACACACACAGACACACGCACACATACAGACACACAACAACAGACACTTCCACACAACACGCATACACTCACACAGTCACTCACACAGACACACTTATACAGACACACATACACACACACACACACTCATCCACACAGACACACGCACAGATACAGACACACATATACACACACACACACACACTCACACACAGTCACTCACACAGACACAGATACAGACACAGATACAGACACACACACACACGCACAGATACAGACAGACACATATACACACACACACATACACTCACACACAGTCACTCACACAGACACACATACTCACACACATACACTCACACACATACACTCACACACATACACACACACACACACTAACCCTACCCTAAACCTACCCATCTCACACACACACACACACTAACCCTACCCCTAAACCTACCCATCTCACACACACACACACACACACTAACCCTACCCCTAAACCTACCCATCTCACACACACACACACACACACACACTAACCCTACCCCTAAACCTACCCATCTCACACACACACACTGACCCTACCCCTAAACCTACCCATCTCTCACACACACACACACACACACACACACACTAACCCTACCCCTAAACCTACCCATCTCACACACACACACACACACACACACACACACACACACACTAACCCTACCCCTAAACCTACCCATCTCACACACACACACACACACACTAACCCTACCCCTAAACCTACCCATCTCACACACACACATACACACTAACCCTACCCCTAAACCTACCCATCTCACACACACACACACACACACACACACACACACACACTAACCCTACCCCTAAACCTACCCTTCTCACACACACACACACTAACCCTACCCCTAAACCTACCCATCTCACACACACACACTAACCCTACCCCTAAACCTACCCATCTCACACACACACACTAACCCTACCCCTAAACCTACCCATCTCACACACACACACTTACCCTACCCCTAAACCTACCCATCTCACACACACACACACACACACACACACTTACCCTACCCCCTAAACCTACCCATCTCACACACACACACACACACACACACACACACACACTTACCCTACCCCTAAACCTACCCATCTCACACACACACACACACACACACACACACTTACCCTACCCCTAAACCTACCCATCTCACACACACACACACACACACACACACACACACACACACACACACACACACACACACACACACACACACACACACACACACACTTACCCTACCCACTAAACCTACCCATCTCACACACACACACACACACACACACACACACACACTAACCCTAAACCTACCAAAATCACACAAAACTCTCTGCATTGCTATATTTTCAAAAGAACTCATTCTGTATGATTTATAAGCGTTTGTACCCATGGGGACCCCACAGTGACACATGAGTCCCCACTGTACACACACACACACTCACACACACACACACACACACACACACACACTCAGACTAACGCATGTGTTCATTCATACGGAGCAGAATGATCTGCTGTTCATAAACACTGTTGGTGGCTAATAAGAGTTATTCAGTTTCTGAAGCATCAGAAATAACAAATCATTAAATATCAATTCAAAACAAATTACAAACTATTAACAAAACCATGTCTTCATTATTTCACAAAGATACATTCACATTTACATTAATATTCACACAAGATTCCATAAATCCATTCAATAATAAAATTAAGAACAATCATATTACATAATTAAAATTATATAACATAATTATTCAAATAGCTTTTACTGAAAATGTGTTCATTATATAGGGCTGTCAAGCGAGTTTTAATCTAATTAATTACAAGATGTGGCTAATCTTATTAATCACAAATTAATTGTGCTGAGAAATTACCCCTAAAAGATCATTTAAAGTCATTATTGTGTTAAATGAGAAAAACATCAAATAGACATAAAATATATATTGAATTTATTGCATATAATCTTTTAGGCTTTAGCGGCCATGATGTTCTTCAGAAGCTGCATCTGAATTAGATATATTTACAGACCAAAAGAACATTTTCTGCTAAATAAAGTCATACAGGTTTGAAACAAAACACGGGTGAATAAATATAAATAAACTGGATTTTTATTTTGATTCGGACATGCCCTAAGAGCACCTGCACCATGAGCTCAGATCCTTAAAATAGGGCCCTTGAATCATTCATTCATTTGATTCGTTCAAACGGCTGATTCATTCAGGAATTAAGTAAATGGCTCTCTTTATGAATGAGTCATTGAATCATTCATTCTTTTGATTCGTTTCAAACGGCTGATTCATTCAGGAATTAAGTAAATGGCTCTCTTTATGAATGAGTCATTGAATCATTCATTCTTTTGATTTGTTCAAACGGCTGATTCATTCAGGAATTAAGTAAATGGCTCTCTTTATGAATGAGTCATTGAATCATTCATTCTTTTGATTCGTTCAAACGGCTGATTCATTCAGGAATTAAGTAAATGGCTCTCTTTATGAATGAGTCATTGAATCATTCATTCTTTTGATTCGTTCAAACGGCTGATTCATTCAGAAATGAAGTTAATGGTTCTCTTTATGAATGAGTCATTGAATCATTCATTTTTTTGATTCGTTCAAACGGCTGATTTATTCAGAAATGAAGTAAATAATTCTCTTATGAATGAGTCATGGATTTACCCGATTAATTCGTTCAAACAGCTGATTCATTCAGAAATTAAGTAAATGGCTCCCTTTATGAATGAGTCATTGAATCATTCATTCATTTGATTCATTCAAACGGCTGATTAATTCAGGAATGAAGTAAATGGCTCTCTTTATGAATGAGTCATGGATTCACCCGATTGATTCGTTCAAACAGCTGATTCATTCAGAAATTAAGTAAATGGCTCCCTTTATGAATGAGTCATTGAATCATTGATTCACCCGATTGATTTGTTCAAACAGCTGATTCATTCAGGTATGAAGTAAATGGCTCTCTTTATGAATGAGTCATGGATTCACCCGATTGATTCGTTCAAACAGCTGATTCATTCAGAAATTAAGTAAATGGCTCCCTGTATGAATGAGTCATTGAATCATTGATTCACCCGATTGATTTATTCAAACAGCTGATTCATTCAGGAATTAAGTAAATGGCTCCCTTTATGAATGAGTCATTGAATCATTGATTCACCCGATTGATTTGTTCAAACAGCTGATTCATTCAGGGATGAAGTAAATGGCTCTCTTTATGAATGAGTCATTGAATCATTGATTCACCCGATTGATTCACTGAATCATTGATTCACCCGATTGATTCACTCAAAACGTGGATTCATTCAGAAACAAAAAAACGCTGTGTTGCTCTTAGACGGGCTTTATAGGTAATATTTTTGTTGGCATTGACAATATTGTCTCTAAAATATAACATAATATTAACATTGTATATATTGAACTGTTGTAAAAAAAAATAATATCACATTTGCACATATCACAAGTTATAAGTCGCATATAAATCCTATAATGCTGGCGGTTGAGTGAAATCTCGAGTTGGTTGTGATGGTCAGTCTGAATAATAAATGCATATTAATATATATTACATGTCTGCTAAAATAATAATTATAACTTGGATAGTGTTTGAAACTGAAATCATCAGACTGAAGATGCGAGATGTGTATTTATTTGTGTAAATGTGTGTGTGTGTGCAGGACGTGGTGGTTGTGGGCGAGGAGAACTTCACCACCCCCTGCTACATTCAGATGGACGAGGAGGCGTGTCACATCCTGACCGAGACTCTGGGCACGTACTCTTTGGTGGGTCAGTCCGTCAGCGCCTCCACCACCAAGAGACTGAAGCTGGCCATCTTCGGCCCTGTGAGCTGCACCATCCTGGAGTACAACATCAGAGTCTACTGTCTGGACGACACGCAGGACGCGCTGAAGGTCAGCCGCACACCGCTCTCTTTACAACAAGCCATGCTTTCGGTCACATTGTGTTGAGCTCTCACATTAACCGGCCATGATCACACACATTAGGAAGTGTGAATCATTCAATTGAATCGGTTTGAGATGATTCATATAAAAGAACCAGTTCAAAAATGATTCATTTGATTTCCATGTGTTACTGTATATATTATAAATTATATATATATATATATTTATACTAGGGATGCCACAATTCTCAATATAATATTGAACCGTTTGGTACGGCCTTCACAGTTCAATACGCGCCTGTGAATTGCGTTTTTTTCGGTTTTGCATTTAATTAAGTTTTTTCTACTAATTCTATCATTTGCCTCTATCCCAATATACTGAACAACACGACATACATTCACATCACATGTTAGTGATGGAGTTATACTCACGGAACACTATAGTAATTCACAGAAAGTTCATTATTTGCATGTGTTTTAAAGCTTTGCCGGCGTGTGCGCGGTTTTAACATGCGCTTCTCCGAGCGCGCCCACTAAACGCCTGTCAAACACGTGATTACTGAACTGAGTCGTCTTACCGCGCTAATACTGTCAAATACACACAAGGTTAACAAACACAGTCGGTTATGTCTAAAGTGAAAGTAAAATCGGCGTGTGTGTATATTAGATGCGTGCAGGTCTTACATTGACAGCAGCGCAGCCTATTGAACACGCCGTCCTTAAAGGGACAGTTCAACTCTAAAATGATGTCATTATTTACTCACTCTAATATTGTTCCAAACCTGTATTCATTTCTCATTTTTGAGTGAACTATCCATTTAATGTTAATACAACAACAAAAGACAGAGAAAATCACTCACTGCTCTTGACTGAAGAACTAATACAGCAGCTTTAATAAGAATCAGTGTATATTTTATAGGGAAGTCTATGTAGTGTTTTATTTTTACATTTATTCATTCAATTTCATACTTAAATGCTGCTGTATAGCTCTGAGCTGCCAGTGAACATCTTTATATATATTTATTTTATATTATACTATACTCTAGGAATGTGTACAAGGGTTTTTTTTTAAGTAAAGTTTTAAGTTTAAGTTAGGTTTTTCAATTCTTTTAAGTAAAATAAAGAAAGAGTATTGCAATTAAAAAATAGTATTTTTTCTCCTTGACCTCTTGCTGTTCCGGTCGCTTAAGAATAGAATAACAAAAAACTGATGTGACAAGCCATCAGAACCGAACCGAACCGAAAACCGTGGTTAAAAACTGAGGTGTGTATTGAACCGTGGACTAACTGTATTGTTGCATCCCTAATATATACACACACAACTAATAAAACTAGAAAACATGATCATTTATATACAGTAACACATGGAAATCAATTTAATGATTTTTAACTGGTTCTTTTATATGAATCATCTCCAATTTATTCAACTGAATGAATATAATTTTCTATTTTTTTCTAGGTTTATCAGTTATATAGATGATATATATATTAGGGCTGTCAAAAGATTAATAGCGATTAATCGCATCCAAAATAAAAGTTTGTGTTTACATAATATATGTGTGTGTACTCTGTTAATTATTATTTATATATAAATACACACACATTCATGTATATATTTAAGAAATATTTGCATGTATATACTGTATATACATTTATATAATCTATAATATATATAAATATAAGTGTTTTACATATAAAAAATAATATTTTTTTCTTAAATATATACATGCTTGTGTGTGTATTTATATATAAATAATAATTAACAGAGTACACACACATATATTATGTAAACACAAACTTTTATTTTGGATGCGATTAATCGTGATTAATCTTTTGACAGCCCTAATATATATATATATATATATATATATATATGTGTGTGTGTGTGTGTGTGTGTGTGTGTGTGTGTGTGTGTGTGTGTGTGTGTGTGTAATCTAATTAATATTTCAAATATCATCATAAACATTAAATTCTGATTTTATAAATAGTCTTTATATATTTTTAATATACGTGTGCGTATATTGGTGATAGCAGCTGGCAGGCAGCAGCATTTATTAGAGCAAACAAGGGCATTGTCCATCCTTTTCCAATGAGCTACTGTCATTGAAGACAGAATACTTGATTCCAAGTGTAAATCTATTGTCATAAGGCGGCAGCTTCATCACAGTCACACAGCACGAGTCAAATGTAAGCAAATTTTAAAAAAAGTAGGTCTGTCTGAATATTCGATTCTGATTGGCTGGAAGGTGTGCAATTAAATAGTTTTAATGCACAGGTAGTTCCAGGTCAGTTGAATCACCGTTCTATATTAAAGTGCAGTTTATATTGAGGCGCGCGCACACACACACACGTCACACACACCACAACTAGATGTCTCGTCTGTGCTGGCGGCCATCTTGTCACAGTCAGCTCGCTCACTCGTAACATTATGTTTTAAATGTACTTTTTAAATAACCATAACTTGCTCAATTTTCTACCGATTTTCAAACTGTTTGGTTTGTTATAAACGTCAGAGATGTAGTTATGACACTGCATACTTATGAATGATTATTCATAATTTGTTCAAATATCCAGAATTTAGTGATGTTACGTATGACACTGAAGCGCATGCAAGACAATTTCGTATCGCGGTGTGTATTGGTTTCCTAGAGTCACGTGATCGATGACAAATGAAGCCTCACTTTCTGTCCAATCATGTGCGCGTTTCGCTTTGTGTGTCAGAAGGTTCGACTTACGAGTCCTTGTTGGATCAATCAGTCTGGTTGGTGGGTTTGAGGAGAGTGCTATATTTTTTGTTGTGTCTTTTTATTTCGGTAAAATCTTTGCACTTTTGTTGGGTTTTTTTAGGTAATTTGGTGTTGGTATTTGGGGTTAGGGTGGGATTAGGGGATAGGGTGTTGGTGTTTGGTCAAGGGTTTGTATTTAGAGAAATGGCAACAGGCCAAAAAGAAAGACTTCCCCTATCTGGGAATATTTTGAGTTTATAGCTTCCAATGTATGTATGCTTTTCTACTATGTAAGAGGAGAAATAGACTCTTTTTATTTACAGCTTTTATTTCTTAATAAAAATAATTAGACTTTATCAGCTTTCTATCATTCCTACAGTTACACAAGCACTATCACTGCCAAGTGTCATAAGCACATTTAATGATCATATCACACAATTTCCTTATTCACTGTGTGTGTGTGAGTGTGGCCTGGTAAACCCTACGTTATGGGGACAAAATGTCCCCACAAAGATGGCAATATCTGAAATCCTCATCCTTGTGGGGACATTTTTTTTGGTCCCCATGAGGAAAACATCTTATAAATCAGACTAAGTGATGTTTTTTGAAAATGTAAAAATGCAGAATGTCTCCTGTGATGGGTAGGTTTAGGGGCAGGGGCGTGTGTGTGTGTGTGTGTGTGTGTGTGTGTGTGTGTGTGTGTGTGTGTGTGTGTGTGTGTGTGTGTGTGTGTGTGTGTGTGTGTGTGTGTGTGTGATGGGTAGGTTTAAGGGGCAGTGTAGAGGGATAGAAAATACGGTTTGTACGGTATAAAAACCATTACGTCCCCATAAAACCCAACGTGTGTGTGTGTGTGGAGAGAGGAGAGAGAGCCTATATTAGATCTTATTGAATCATATAAGCTCAATTATATTTTATTGTCACACTTTAATGAGTAAATTAATTTATTTAATGGACAAATTAAACACAAAAGTGTAGGCTTTTATTTGTACACAGCATTGTGTGGTTGCTTCATCTGACAGAGCTTGGGCTTCTGGCTGCTTTATTTTAAATAAGCACCAGATGGCGCTGTTCTCGACACTCTCGAAGCTTCGAATCTTTTCCCGGAACAGTCAGGGGAAAGCCTCAGTGCTCCCATCCCTACCAGAATTATAGCCACGTTAATAACGTTTGTAAGAAACCAAACCATTTGTAAATCCGTCAAGATTCCAGCGAGATAAGAGTATTTGTGTTCAGATCACTCAGGCGCCACAGAGCCCGCCAGAAAGCTCGCCTGTTACAAAATGGCCGCCAGTGATGACGCTCCTTTATTATTATCTATAAGCGTCACACGCAGAGAGCGGAGTTCGCGCTGTGCATTCAGGAGCACAGAAACTTGTTATCAACGCCACACCGCGACTTTTTAGCTATTAAATAGCTGAGCTACTGTATCACCCCATTATATTTCTCAGCAATGATGGCGTTACATCGCTATTTTGAAGTAATAAACGCACATCTTCGTTAAGAGAGACGCTGAACAGACGCGAATCTCAGGTACGAATCTCTCTCTCTCGATAATTAATTCAATGAAATGCTATAATCAATTCATTCATTCAAATAAATGTAATCTCACGCACTACTTTATCTCTGTGTCTGATTCAAAGCGGGCCGAATGCTAGATCTCACGAGCCGTACCTGACTAAAACATAACCGTCAATTTTACCCATCCGGTCAAATATTGCGCTGCAAACACTTTAATAACAGCTTATCAATGTTTTGTCTGTTGTCAAGAGGTCTGACTGCTCCATTTTTAGGTACTAAATCATCATCGGAGGCTGATATGCTAATCACAAGTTGTTGTGCGACAGGGAACATAAATGCGCCATACGTCATCGATATCACGATATGACACTTTTTTTATCATGTAAAAATGTATACCGGTGTTATCGTATGATATGGCACACCCCTAGAAGACATGAAGCATCTCCAGTCACTTCATGAGCACTTTACCGTTTCATTCGACAAAATCTATCGTCTTAAACACACACACACACACACACACACACACACACAAGAACTCGAAGGTCTCCAAGGCCACCCGTCAAAATAAAAGTTCAGTTCAACAAAGTAATTGTGACAAATACATTAATGTTGCACAGTAGAATTTAGCTACGTCTCAATGTAATACTCCTATATGTATTTAATTTATACAGTGGAGAATATGCAGTGTTATTTAACATACTTAAAAAGCCCTGTTTATTATCTTCTGTTCTATTTAAGTTGGCCTGATGAATGTTAAATGATCCAGTCTGTGTTTATTAGAAAGGATTTGATAATGCAGCAATAAACCAGCTAGTAGGCTATGAGTTAATGTATGTTTTTATTAACTTTGCTGTTTTAAATACATTCTATTTATATAAATAAGAGGGCAAGTGACAAATAGCGGCCAATAATTGTTTGTTAAAATCGGTATCGGCCCCAGAAACTGAATACTGTGAAAGTTAGTTCTGTTTGTTAACTTTATTGTGAAGTGTTCAAAAGTTGCTTAAAGTAGTTACTACTTTTTGTTTGTAGCCTGTAATTTAACTCACTTCAGTTTAAAAGTGCAGTGTGACGAGTTAAATCATGAGCACTTGGCAAACTGAAGTCTCAGTCGTGTGTGTGTGTGTGTGTCTTTGTGTGTGTGTTTGTGTGTGGGTGTTAGCAGCAGATGTAGTGTAGGTGTCAGCAGGCCTGCGACAACATCATCTGAATATAAACAATGATATGAATATCATTTCTCTTACCGCTCGACACATTAACCCACTGCACGTCCTACTAAATCGCAGACCAACCATGTTCTCAAAACTCATTAAAAAAGTGTGAGTTGATGGCAGATGAACTGCGTGTTTGTTCCTGCTGAGCGCTGACGGACTTCCTGTTTGTGTGTGTCCGTCAGGAGGTGCTTCAGATGGAGAAACAGATGGGCGGGAAGCTGCTGGACGAGCCCAAGTCTCTGAACTTCAAGGACAGCACCCACAACCTGCGTCTGTCGCTGCACGATGTCCCACACACTCTCTGGAAGAGCAAACTCATCGCCAAATACCAGGTACACACACTATTTCAGTGTAGTTTTCAAGTATCAGGGTTCCCACTCGTCCTGGAAAACCTTGCAGAGGTGGACAAAGTGCACAACTCCATTACTCGAGTGAAAGTAAAAGTACTACTGGTCAAATATTACTCTGTCACAAGTGAAAGTTTTAAAAACCATTTTTACTTAAGTAAAAGTACAGAAGTACTTGCTTTTAAAAGTACTTAAGTATCAAAAGTAAATTTCCTTTTTTGTGTCAATGCATTATTTTATTATTGTTGCATTGTTGTATAAATGCACGCTATGCCACGGTGGTTTAAGCCAGTCAGTGATGCTCCATACGACCACCTTGAACTAATTTAAATACTTAAGTTACAAAGCTTTTTACAAAGCTGCTGTCACTTTAAGGCAGAATGCACAAATCCTACACACTGATACACATCCGATATTTCCCCAACTGTTTACGTTCACTTAAGACATAATCAACTTTGTTTACGTGAATACTTTCCAAAATGAAAATTGACATTTTGTGTGTATTGGTCTGTTTAAGTGCGAAAAAAACACAAGAGAAAGCTCTATTCAGTGCTCGTGCTCTGGCATCTGAGAGACACAAAAACCAGACTGAACTGAGCTCTTTCATCAGGCTTTTCAGATTCATCCATATGTCTGCGCTTCTCTTTCTCCCAGACATTTACATTTTGCAAAAAAAAAAAAACTTTTAATGAAGAAAAAATATCCACTGACTTGCAAAGCTGCTACAGAAACGACTTTTGACTTCGAGGACCTTGATAGAAATGTAGTGGAGTAAAAAGTACGATATTTGTCTTTCAAATGTAGTGAAGTTAAAGTAAAAGCTTCCCTAAAAAATAATACTTCAGTAAAGTACAGATACTCAAAAAGTGTACTTAAGTACAGTACTCAAGTAAATGTACTTCGTTACTGTCCACCTCTGAAACCTTGAAAACCTGGAAAATTGATGACAACTTTTCCAGTCCTGGAAAACACATGAAAAATTAGAGAAAATGTAAAATGTCCTGGAAAATCTTGTTGTTGTCTGGGAAAATTCTTTAAAAAAAAGTTATTTCTTTAGCCGAGTATAAAGAGTTTATCGCTGGCCCAAACAATTAGCGCTAGTTGCAGAAAGCACATGTTCAGGAATGCTGAGTTTGATGTGTGTGAGTAGTTTTGAATAATGATGTTTAATAGCTAATGCTATAACTGCTCAAATGTATGCAGTGAATGCTAACTCGTAAGCTGCTACCTAATCACATCATTTTGATATAAAGTCACATTTGGGTGTTATAAAGTCAGAATTGCAAGATATAGTCAGAATTGCGTGATATAAACCCCCAATTCTGACCTTTTCTTCACAATTTACTTTTTTGCGCAGTTGCGAGTTTATATCTTGCAAATGTGACTTCTTTTCTCAGAATTGTGAGATCTAAACTGAGTTATAAAGTCCAATTTTCGCTTTTATACCACAAATATGTTAACTCGTAATTGCGAGAAAGTCAGAATAGCGAGATAAAAAGTCACAATTACCTTTTCTTTCTATTCTGTGGTGTAAACAAGCTTCCAAAGTCATAATGTATGATTAAGAGCTCATATTGAAAAATGCTGGATTGTTAAGTAATGGCAATAAACTGTACGGCTTTTAAAGACTTAGAAAGCAATATTTGGCATGATCCTTGTCTTTTATTCCCGCCGTAGTAAAATTGAAAATGCTCTGGAAAAGTACTGGAAAATGGTTGCTGAAAAAGAGTGGGAACCCTGAGTATGTGTACTTTAACAGAGTTTATTTAGTTTGGAAAACTTTTACTTCACTACATTCCATAAAAACACATCGTTCCTCAATCGATTTCTTCAGGTCAGAATAATGAGTCAATGACTCACTGAATCAAAATGAGCCATGAATATCGTTTGAGCGTTAACGTGGCGAAAAGTAGGTTGCTAAAGAATTTTTTATAAAATTATATAAAACTAGTATGTTTGCATAATGTTCCTCTTATATGATTCATTCATGAATCAGACTGATTCGATTGAGTCAATGACTCACTGAATCAAAATGAACCATGAATATCGTTTGAGCATTAACGTGGCGAAAAGTAGGTTGCTAAAGAATTTTTTATAAAATTATATAAAACTAGTATGTTTGCATAATGTTCCTCTTATAATTAAATATCAACAGATTTAGCCAATTTTATATTTGTCGCCACAAATTTAGTTTTACCCATTTATTTCACTTGTCTACTTTGCACACTTGAATCATCACTAATTTAAATTCAGATTTTAGTACATTAAAGTTTAATGTTTTGCTTATTTATCTTTCTTAATTAGCGCTGACTCGTGCTGGCTAAAAATAAATATCGTTCATCAATTACCTTAGCGCATTAAAAATCAAGTTCTTTTGTATTTTTACTCAAGTAAACCCCAAAATAAGTACTTTTACTGTTAAAGGGTTTGTTTTATAAACTTTAACTGAAATAAATTAAAATATAAAAATAGTTTAGTTTAACTTGATGTCCTAAAATAACTTAAACTGGAATTAAAATGAATAAAACCTGTTTGACATAATACAAAATAATAATAATAAAAGTGACAGAAGTGTACAACAAAATGACTAAAAACTAAAATAAAAAAGTATAAAAACCAGATGGACATTAAAAAACGAATACAAATTGACAACACAACAAAATGATTAAAAACTGAAATAAAAATGGACAAAAACACAACAAAATCATTAAAAACTGAAATAAAAATGGACAAAAACACAACAAAATTATTCAAAACTGAAGTAAAATGTATATTTTATACATAGACATATTGACATAAACAGTGGTTAAATTGGGATTTATTATGTGGGGGGGCTCCCCCTAGGGGGTTCAGGGGGTATGCTCGCCCGTGAAATAAAAAATGAATAAATCAATAAATGGCACTTTCTGGAGAGTTTTGTACATATAAATGGAGAAATTGAGTCTTACAAATGTGAAAAACTGCAAGGTTAAGAGCATATACTTTGCATTGTTGTAGTATCAACAGATATTAGGACATTTAGCATTTACATTACTGTTAATCAGTCATCACTTGATTACACATTGTATTTCCTTGTAATGATATAGTGACCCATACAATGTGCCAAACATAATGTGCCACATGAAGAGACAGTGCAGCATATGACAGTAGCAACTAGGGCTGCACAATATATCGAAATATCGCAAATGTACATATTGCAATATGCATATTGCAAGGGCACGCAATATCTGAATGATTCTAATAGGCTACTTCAACATTGTGAAAATTTTACGTTTTAGGTCGATGCTTATAGCAGAGAATAGACTGTTTAACCTTTGTAGCTTTCTTATGTATCAGTGTATATTTGATTCATGTGAAGACTACTGTTTTTAGTTCTAATTTTTAATAACCAAGATAAATTAAAATAACAAAAATAATCGTCCACCCCTAGTTCAGGTGTCTTTGTTTACCTGGATGTTCTTGATGTTAAGTTTTAGTTTGATATAACTATATATTACCAAGTCAAGCAAATAGTTTTTGGTATTTAAATATTGGCATTACATTTTTTTGTTTGTGTTTGTTTACACTGATGTTTATGTTGTCAGATTTGTGACATAAATTTAGCTAAAACACTGGTGGTCACTTTCAGAAGTTGTAGCGATGCTTTCTTTTCCCAGAAAGAATGTGAAACACATAAATGGTATCATTCTCAGTTTTTAAATAATCTTTTTTAATATAATTTAAATAGATTTTACACACATAATGTTAACTGAAATAAACACGACGTTTATAGTTCCCACAACTTTATTCAGTGCATGGCCAAGTTCAACACAACTACCATCCCCGTCACATACACGCAGAGTCCTGCTATGCACATGCGCCAAACCTGAGGCACACCGTCCCGTATTCAACAGTGTAGAGGCACCTTGTACCATAAAGAACAGTGTAGAGGAGAAATAACATGTTAACACAAAGCAATATCGTAGCACATATTGCACAGCCTTAGTAGCAACAGCTGAGAAGATTTGGGTCTGTGGTGACCAGGTCCACCTCACACAAACTTCCTTCTCCCATTCTCTCTCTTTACTACTACAACACACACACACACACACACACACACACACACACACACAGCCTACTCTGCTTCATTTCACATCAAGGTATGCACAAGTCACAAAAATAAAATCAATCCATCCTTGTGGAAAGGTTGCTTGGTAGCTAAAAGTAGGTCTAGCAAGTCTTATATTTCTGTAATTCACACAGATCAAACACAAATATGCTGACTGAATAGATTGCTAGTTTATTTTGAGTAGCCAGCTAGCAGTTATCTTGGCAGTTTGCTGATAATCCGGTGTCTGAGAAAAATCACATGGTCAACTTAGTCTTGGTTATTTAATTTTGATTTAGTCTTATTTTCCTTACCTTGTCATTTAAGGCCAGGGCACTTTTTGTACATTTCTGGAACTTTTGCAGAAATGTGTTTTCAAAAGCATCACTTTCATCAAATTTTATGTGACATAATTTCCAGTAGGCAACTGACTGCAAACAGGCACATCAGGACACAAACGAGCAGGCTTATATTCCCCGGAGAGCCCCGGCCCGATTTAACCACTGGACATAAATATATACATTTTTATAGACATAAACATATATTTTTTTTTAAACGAATAAAAATGACAAAAACACAAAATGAAAATGGTATATATGAGAGAAATATATATATATATATATATATATATATAACAGTATGTCAGTGCTATTAAAGTAATAGTGTTGTGGAGTGAGGGGAACTAAATAATGTTTGTTTTATTTACTCAATGCAATTTTGACCCACTATGACGTATATTCTGGATAATATACCATATATTAACTTCATGAAAACTTGATCAAATGTCATGCATAACTTCATTAGAATCATTAGCCACGTTTACATGCGCACTTTTTTGTCATTCCGATTGAAAGATTTGGTGGACTGTTTACATGACACGTTGTCTAAACCGATCTGGTGTTTACATTTGCTGACTTTCAATCCGAATCATTTTGTGACATGCGCGCACAGTTTGTCTGTCGCATAGATTCGTAACGTTGCCAATTATAATAACTGCGACGTTCGTGGATCAATAGTTCTGTGTTGGTCATTTTTATATTTATTTATTTTTCTGTGGGCGGACATGCACTAGTTTAACCTAATTTATGTCCTACACAATGGCTATTTAAACAGCTGTGAATGATGAATGCAGTCTCAAAATAAATTCAATTAATGTAATTTGAAAAACACAAAATTAACAATAAAATGCACCCAAATTATGAATAAACACATAGGATAAACATAGGATTCAAGACGTGCTCCGCATCATTACTAACGTTAGGCTAGATGCATAAATATCTAAAACGATTAAGGAAAGATACCATAATCACAGAGGTATAAATATTAAAAAAAGTAATTAAAGACCGTGGGTAATGTTACTTAACCAATTTGAAGCAGTTGTTGAACTTCTTTTATATAGGCCTGTTTAACTTACGAGAAACATTGACACATTCTCTCCAGCAGCTTGAATGTTCCCTGTTGCACTGGCAGCTCTCAACGGCCACCAGGACTTGTACAGTTTTATAAAAGCTATTTATTGTTTGTTGTAAAGTGTAAGAATCACCTCAGAAAAATAAATTCTTCTGTCAGGCGCAGTTGAAGCCAATAGGACAAACGCTGTCAAGATGAGATGCTGTAGCTATGTCTGTGTCATTATTCCAACATTTTTATTTCATAACTTTTTAGTTCATAAGTTATTAAATAAAAAAGTTTAATACCTCAGAAAAATGAACTTTCCTCTCAGTCAACATTAGCCTGGTGCGAGCGCAGCACACACTCTTCAGTTGTGGAGACGTGCTGTATATCACGTCACAGAAAGTCGTGCACTCAAAGTAATCGGATCAGTTCGTTTACATGGAGGAATTTTTCGTTTGATCGGTTCATGAAAAGGTTTATCCCACACCTCTCAAACCCATTACAGTTTCATTCGGTTTGGGCATTTATATTCCGATTGAGGTATTTATATGCCTTGTTGGGCAAAGTTACTTTGAAAAGTAATGCATAACAATATTGCGTTACTCCCTTAAAAAGTAACTGATTGAGTTACTTAGTTACTTTTTAAGAAAAGTAATGCGTTATGTTACTTTTGCGTGACTTTTTCTCACCTGGGCTGGGCTTGTTTTTGTTTATAACAAAGTTATATTTTTGTGCAACTGTAAAGACCTCTTCATACCAAAATGTAAATAATAAGCCCCAGGCTGAGGTAAAGATGCAGATTCCCTCATGAACACTAGAGGGCGCAGCTCTGGATAATGGGAGGATAGGACGCAGGAAAAAAGTTTTACCAATAAAAACAAAAAATCTAGTAATTTTCATCATCAAAGGTCAGCAGCAAGACATTGGTCAATTAAATATAAAGGTAGATTATGCATAAAAATAGTGGTTTTATTTAACATTTAATTATTGGAGGTTTGCATAGTTCTCTGATTTTGCATTTGACTGATTTTCTTCATTTTGAGGAGAACAGAATCTTTATTGTGCAAGTGAGATAAATAAATGCTCACATTTAGTCTAGAACTACAGTAACCATCATGTTCACACACACACACACACCTCTGCACTAACTCTCAACATGAGCTGTCAGTCAAATTAATGTGAAAAAGTAACTCAGATATTTTGTTGTAAATTTTCAAAAGTAATGCGTTACTTTACTAGTTACTTAGAAAAAGTTATATTATTATGTAACTCAAGTTACTTGTAATGCCTTACCCCCAACACTGTTTATATGGAGCTTTTTCATTGGGATTGGACTTTTAAACCGATTACAGAGCTCCATGTAAACGCACCTATTGTGTCAGTGCTTGTGTTTGTCTGAGCTGCAGTGATCATGGATCGTGTGTGTGTGTGTGTGTGTGGCAGGAGCTTCCCTTCCAGCAGGTGTGGAGTGGCTCTCAGCGTAACCTGCACTGCACCTTCACCCTGGAGCGCTTCAGTGCCGCCACACTTGAGCTGTCCTGCAAGCTGTGTGTGAGACAGGTGGAGGGCGAGGGACAGATCTTCCAGCTCAACACCACCCTGTCTGAGGTCAGTGTCTGAACCCGGAGTATAGCTCATAAGCCCCGCCCTCTCCATGTAATTCAATGGGACCCCAGTTACACTTCATTTTTTTCCGAAGATGGTAGTTCTTATCGCTGACGTGTGTTCAAGTGTTCACTTTTCCTGTAAGTTTGGTTTTAGTTATTGATGCTATGAAATGGGGTCATGATTGACAGCTGTGCTAGCGAATGGGTCTGCAGGAGTGGGAGTGTGGGCGGGACCTTGATCACGCAGCTCCTCTGGGAATACAGTTAAGGAAGTGGAGATACGGCGTCCATCTTTTTTGCAGTGTTGTGAACTTTTCATCTTCTGAGTTTCCTACACTTTAGAAGACCAGGAGATTTCGGGATCAAACAGAAGTTATTCTTTTAATGAGAACTCTCTGTGCTGCAGGTCGTCTGAAAACAGTCTGACTCAAACAGTATACCTGATTATATACATTCCAAAGGCGGAGGGATTTACATTGAGATTGAACAAAGCATGTAAATTAAATATACAGGTTTTGGGAAAACCTGTCCAGACAGAGTATCACCAATCCTACTCCTAATCAGCATAACTATTCAAACGCATAGAGGCAATGACGGTGAGAGTCTGAAAACAGGTCCGGCAGGAATCTCCTGCTGGAAAACCCCAGAATTATTATGTATACCTTAAATGCTAAATACAATGTACTTTCTTAAATTTGTAATCTTACAGCAGTCTATGCTGTGAACGGACACTGATCCACAGAGTATTTGGCCACGCTAGTCACGCTAATCAACGTTCATTACATCACAACATCTAACAACTAAAGCTAAAACCTTTACATTCATTCGTTTAGGCTTGGCAGTTATAATAAATGTTGTTTATCATGAATAACACAATAATTTATTTGTTTTTTTTATCATTATATTTATTATTCCTGTTGTGCTCTGAATCTCGTTTACAGTGTTATTGCAGTTAACTAAAGCTAAACAATGTTATTTGAAATAAAATAAATTACGTTAACGTAAAATAAACGTTTAAAAACATGAATATTTTACATATTCTACTAACTTATATAACTCAAATGAAAACTGAAATATGCCCAAATAGTTTTTATTTACTAATAAAAATGACAAATACACACAACAAAATTATTAAAGCTTAGAGTAAATTTCAAATGAAAACAGGAAATAAATAGTAATATAAAATAGTTTATATTATTCCTCTTATTACTATTTAATTGTATATCTGTGGTGTTTTAGTATCTTCGAGATATTTAAAATACTATTATAGTTTTTATTAATATTTTTATTTTTGTTTATTTGAATTGTACTTAGTTTTATTTATTTATTATTTTTTCTTAAAGTCTCCCTTCAGTCAATAATGTTATCCTTTAAAACTCCTCTTTATCTAAATATGTGATTTTGATTATCAGAAATCAATTTCCTTAAATTAGCATGACTGTAACCCGACACCCTCGCTTCATTTAGTATAAGCGGAACATGAATATGCAAATGAGCCCCGCCTCCACTCACTCACAGTGGCTCGGATCACATGATCCACTCGCTCAACTGCAGTAAACGCTGCGCGACGGCTAGAGCGAAGACTGTTTCTGCACTTCTGATCCTTATTAACTGCAGACGCTGTGAATAACAGACTCAACACAGTAATAACACAGATATTCATGAGAGTAATGCGTTCAGATGTTATTCATGTGATGGAGTGGCTCCATGTTCATGCGTCTCTGATCTGGAGCGGCTCATCAGAGATGTTCTGTGTAAGAGGCTCATCAGAATCAAACCGGACGCTCTGAGATGACCTCTGACCTTCATCCTGCAGGAGTGAGTGAATCTGCTGATCTCACGTTGACAGCCGGTTTCAGGATTTCTGCTGCGTTTCTGCTTTATTGTCAGTCATTGGGGTTTGTTCTGATGGGTTTAAAGAGTAATAATGTTTTATGTTTATTATAAAATCACCTTCAAGTTGTTTTTCAGAACATTTTACCTATTGTCATAATAAAAAAAAAATAATAATTTCAGTTTTAGTTCACCTTTTATTTCCAGTTAGTAATTTTACTGCTTATTTCATATTTTTATAAATTTATTATTTCAGCTAACAAATACATTTTATTAATAATTTTAGTATATATATTTACATTTGAGTATATCATTTGTGTATGTGTGTGTGTGTGTATATATATATATATATATATAAATTGCAGGTAGTTATATATTTGAAAAGTTAGCAATAAAATAAAATTCAGAAAGTATATTTATAATTTTATGCATGCAATATACTTACAAAATAAATATACTTATTATTTAGCCTTTAAAAAATTATAAAAAAGCATTACTCAGTTTTAAAAGCGATTTTATAAAAGTTTTTCAGGACAGTATTTTAATAATAAATGTACCTTTTTTTATAAATTATAATTTGTCATTATATATATATATATATATAATGTATGTATGCATCTTTTCCCATTTTGTCCATATTTTTTTAAATACAATTTTTGAAAGTTTTTGTGAGATGATGAAGTGCTTTGCGTCTGAATGTGTGTGTGTGTGTGTGTGTGTGTGTGTGTGCAGGACTCTCAGTGCATCGATACGTCTCTCCTGGATCCGGCCAGTAACATCACCACACTGGTGGGTCCAAACGCCTTCCGGATCCCACTGTCCATCCGGCAGAAGCTGTGCGGGAGTCTGGACGCCCCTCAGACCCGCGGCAACGACTGGAGGATGCTGGCGCACAAACTCAACCTGGACAGGTGTGTGTGTGTGTGTGTGTGTGTGTGTGTGTGTGTGTGTTCAGAGTTACAGTACCACTTCCCTTTAAAGTGTAAGAACTATTATATACAGGACCGGTCAAAAATTTGGACACATTACTGTTTTTAATGTTTCTGAAAGAGTCTCTTCTGCTCAAAAATACAGTAAAATAGTGAAATATTTTTTCTAATGTAATCAAACTGTTCTCTCTGTGAATATATAGTAAAGTGTGATTTATATCCTGTGATCAAAGCTGAATTTATCATCATTACTCCAGTCTTCAGTGTCACATGACCCTTCACTAATCACTCTCATAGGTTATAAAAAATCTGAACTGGACCAGCACTAAATAATACATAATAAATCATGTGATCTTTATAGCCTTTCTTCAGGATTCATTGATGAATAAAAAGTTAAAAAAGAACAGCATTTATTTAAAATAGAAATAAATTTTTTGAAAGAAATGAATATTTTTATTCAGCAAGAATTTGTTAAATAAGTTATATTAAAGATTTATATTGTTATTAAAGATTTCTAATTTAAATAAAGAACAGCATTTAACTTTTTATTCATCAATAAATCCTGAAGAAATCCTCATATTAGAGTGATTAGTGAAGGGTCATGTGACACTGAAGACTGGAGTAATGATAAATTCAGCTTTGATCACAGGAATAAATGATATTTTAAAGTATTGCTGCGTCCCAATTCACATACTATCCGTACTAAATAGTTTCCGAAAATAGAATTAGCATGTCCCTAATCGTAGTATGTTGAAAAGAGTATTTCAAAGATTCCCGGATGGTCGACTATTTCCGGTCAGAATCCGAAGTGCAGATCCGCACACACTCTAACGGCTGATATTACCCACAACCCATTGCGAGATGGACGAGGATTCGATTAGAACTACAAACGCGGATAAAAAAAAGTGTTAAAAAAAAAACTACAAACATGACGGTTATGCGAATCCGACGGTTAAGTAGAGAGGTTTAGATAAAGGGGTTTGAGTGAGCAATTATCAGTATTTAACCTGACAAAAATATATTTATTCAGTATTATCTACATTATATTTGACCTGCAGCAGCATTGAGAACTTTTGTAATGATATGTTTGGCCATTAACTTTGCAAACACATGAGGAGTCTCTGCATTAAAGAGACACGACTGGCAGATCAACGTGCGACTACACTTCTCTCCGATACGGCTGGAGATTAAACTGAATGTGGATGATTTGAATTGTGACGATGATTGACAGGGCCGTTAAACGGTGACACTAAGCAAGAGTCCGTTATAGATGACGAAGTAGTGTGTCCCAAAGCTTGCACACTCTTCTGCTACACACTCAAAAGTATATAGTTTTTCTTCACAAAAAGAGTTCATACTTTTAGGTCGTAGTATAAGTAGGCGAATTGGGACGTAACTTGAATTAAAATAGAAGACCATTATTTTAAATTGTAATATTTCACAATATTAGTTTTTTTCCTGTATTTTTGGTCAAATAAATGCAGAATTGATGAGCAGAAGAGACTCTTTCAATAACATTAAAACAGTGTCCAAACTTCTGACCGGTACTGTTAGTATGTGTGTATTAGAGATGCACAGTCACTCCAATCCCCTGTTAACAATAAATCATCCACCTCAATTTATGCTTCTCTCTGATATTAATGATCTGATCGTCACATTACTCATATTTAAATTCTCTGCTTTTAAATGAACATTATTTTACTTAAATGCATTTCCTTAATGGAGTAAACAGACTTTATTCTCTTCAAACTGAAACTGGAATGTCACTGCGACTTCTCAAACACACACAAGAAATTAAATACATTTATCCCAAGCAAAGAGATGATTTGATACACTACTTCACTCAAAAGTACCGTTTAACTTCCTTTTTAGTTGTTTTTAAAATTTCTATTTTCCCTCCATTACGGTTTAAACGAGTGAAGCAGCTGCAAGGCTAATGAGAGTCTGCAAATCAGCCCTGACCAAAATTTACACTTTAAATGTGTTAGGAGTTTTCCAACATGATGGATATAGTTTTATATAATGACCACTAGGAGGCACTCTAGTCGCATGTTTTCCTCCTAGAGTTATACATTCTTGTTGAAAACAAGAAATAGTGATGTATGTTCAGTACATTTTACCTTGAGATGAGAGTTCTGTGTCTTTATTTAAATCCACAAAAAAAAAATACAGAAGTCTAGAAAAATAAATCCACAAAAAAAAAAATACAGAAGTCTAGAAAAATAAATGTGTATTTTATTTTTTCATTTGCATGGTGCAATTAAGTGCAAAGTGCTCCTCTGCTTTTAACTCCCCTGCACTTTATTCCACCATGCAAATGAAAAAAATAAAAATACAAAAAATTGTATTTTTCTAGACTTCAGTCTTCGTTTTTTTTTTTTTGATTCAGTGTGCGGTCAGCCATTTTTTCTGCTTTGCTCAAGTTCATCTTTTTTGGTTCTACACACCTGAAGAAAAAGTTTTGTTTTTTTTCAACTGAGAGCGCACCAACTTCCTTCAATTTAAAATCCACACAATGATTTCTCATCCACCCACGACCCATAATACATCTTTTTTTTTTTTATGCACCAACCCGTGAATTATTTGCAGATATGACCACGATCCATGCACCACTAATGTCATGCATCACTAAAGTTAGCACATTTATAGTTTTCCACTGTGTAATAATGTTCATCAACCATCATGGCAGCACAAATGAATCCTGCTGAGAGCTAATGCCCAGTTCCCTGTGTGTCCGCCTCAGGTATCTCAACTACTTCGCCACTAAATCGAGTCCGACCGGCGTGATTCTGGACCTGTGGGAGGCACAGCATTTCCCCGATGGCAATCTGAACCGCCTGGCCGCCGTGCTGGAGGAAATGGGCCGCCATGAGAACATCGTGTCCATGGCAACCGAGCACTGACACCTGCCCATGGCGCCGGGCACAGGAAGTTCCCGGAGGGCGTGAGAGCTCGAGTCACAGCGGGCGGCCCAGATCGCTGCCAGATCACCGTGACGACGGCAGACCTGCTCCAAACACGTTTAAACCGCAAAACAAGTCGACTTGAAAGGTGACATCCCAAGGGAAGAGTCTGTACGATTTCTGGTACAGTTTTGTATTCGTCGAATCAGTTTCTCAGGAAACGCGACTTCTGATGTCCAAGTACTGGACCGCCACGTCACATGACCGAAGCGCAGACATCCTCGACGTGGTGATGAAAACAGTGTTGAAAAATGCCTTTATTTATACGTTCCTTTCATATCAGTTTTGTTTGTTCTCACTGGTGTAATTGCGCCATCCAGTGGACAGAGCTTGTAACTACACGTCCAGCCTCCTGTGTGTATATATACAGCAAACTGTAAACTTTAACAGTGTTATTACGATTATAATTCTTTCATTTTTTATTAATTGCGTTTAGTGATCTGTATGTAATCAAAATTTAGAAGAAAAAGACAAACTAGGGACTAAACTCTTTCAGCTCGCCGTGTCCTGGATGTTGGACCTCTTCTGCTTTGGGACTAAAGCGTGACGGACGCAGTTCAGGAATAAACTTAAGTGGCCACACATAACTTCATCATAATCACGTTGCTTTTGTACTGTGTGGCTCTGTGAGGACAGTGTGTGGGTTTCATTACGGCATGTGAATCGCTGCGACTTTAACGGATCAGAGGACGTGAAGCGATGGATGCATGCGATAGTGCTGCAGTAAAAATAACTGTATACAGAACAACTAAACTAATAGCCATTTGAGTGTTTGTGATTTCCAGCACCGTCTCTTCTGTTGTCCAGATTTCTAAAGCTGTCTATGCAAATTCTGCATCCTTTAACAAATGATACATGCTAGCAGTTGCTTTCCATAGTTATCAATCACGCGATTATATTTATAGTGAGGATGTTACTTATTCTTTTATGGCACGTTCATGATGTACTTTGCGAAAGCTTGCATATCCTCTGTGAAGTTTCTGTACAAAATGTAAGAAAGAATTTTTAAACAAGTAATAAATTATATTTATATGCAACACTGAGTACAGACGCATCTTGTGTTTTTTTGTGTGTGGTTTTATTTATATAGTGCTTCACAATTACATTTTTCTGTAAAGATGCTTGAAAATAAAGCATCAGATTTTAGTCATCACATTACTCACTTAGGTTACACTGCTCTCATGCATCACATTACTCACTTACACTGCTCTCGTGCATCACATTACTCACTTAGGTTACACTGCTCTCGTGCATCACATTACTCACTTACATTACACTGCTCTCGTGCATCACATTACTCACTTACATTACACTGCTCTCGTGCATCACATTACTCACTTAGGTTACACTGCTCTCGTGCATCACATTACTCACTTACATTACACTGCTCTCGTGCATCACATTACTCACTTACATTACACTGCTCTCGTGCATCACATTACTCACTTAGGTTACACTGCTCTCGTGCATCACATTACTCACTTAGGTTACACTGCTCTCGTGCATCACATTACTCACTTACACTGCTCTCGTGCATCACATTACTCACTTACACTGCTCTCGTGCATCACATTACTCACTTACACTGCTCTCGTGCATCACATTACTCACTTACATTACACTGCTCTCGTGCATCACATTACTCACTTACACTGCTCTCGTGCATCACATTACTCACTTACATTACACTGCTCTCGTGCATCACATTACTCACTTACATTACACTGCTCTCGTGCATCACATTACTCACTTAGGTTACACTGCTCTCGTGCATCACATTACTCACTTACACTGCTCTCGTGCATCACATTACTCACTTACACTGCTCTCGTGCATCACATTACTCACTTACACTGCTCTCGTGCATCACATTACTCACTTACACTGCTCTCGTGCATCACATTACTCACTTACACTGCTCTCGTGCATCACATTACTCACTTAGGTTACATTGCTCTCGTGCATCACATTACTCACTTACATTACACTGCTCTCGTGCATCACATTACTCACTTACATTACACTGCTCTCGTGCATCACATTACTCACTTAGGTTACACTGCTCTCGTGCATCACATTACTCACTTACACTGCTCTCGTGCATCACATTACTCACTTACACTGCTCTCGTGCATCACATTACTCACTTACACTGCTCTCGTGCATCACATTACTCACTTAGGTTACACTGCTCTCGTGCATCACATTACTCACTTACATTACACTGCTCACGTGCATCACATTACTCACTTAGGTTACACTGCTCTCGTGCATCACATTACTCACTTACATTACACTGCTCTCGTGCATCACATTACTCACTTACGTTACACTGCTCTCGTGCATCACATTACTCACTTACGTTACACTGCTCTCGTGCATCACATTACTCACTTACGTTACACTGCTCTCGTGCATCACATTACTCACTTACATTACACTGCTCTCGTGCATCACATTACTCACTTACATTACACTGCTCTCGTGCATCACATTACTCACTTACGTTACACTGCTCTCGTGCATCACATTACTCACTTACGTTACACTGCTCTCGTGCATCACATTACTCACTTACGTTACACTGCTCTCGTGCATCACATTACTCACTTACATTACACTGCTCTCGTGCATCACATTACTCACTTAGGTTACACTGCTCTCGTGCATCACATTACTCACTTACACTGCTCTCGTGCATCACATTACTCACTTACACTGCTCTCGTGCATCACATTACTCACTTACACTGCTCTCGTGCATCACATTACTCACTTAGGTTACACTGCTCTCGTGCATCACATTACTCACTTACATTACACTGCTCTCGTGCATCACATTACTCACTTACGTTACACTGCTCTCGTGCATCACATTACTCACTTACGTTACACTGCTCTCGTGCATCACATTACTCACTTACGTTACACTGCTCTCGTGCATCACATTACTCACTTAGGTTACACTGCTCTCGTGCATCACATTACTCACTTACATTACACTGCTCTCGTGCATCACATTACTCACTTAGGTTACACTGCTCTCGTGCATCACATTACTCACTTACACTGCTCTCGTGCATCACATTACTCACTTACACTGCTCTCGTGCATCACATTACTCACTTACACTGCTCTCGTGCATCACATTACTCACTTACGTTACACTGCTCTCGTGCATCACATTACTCACTTACGTTACACTGCTCTCGTGCATCACATTACTCACTTACGTTACACTGCTCTCGTGCATCACATTACTCACTTACATTACACTGCTCTCGTGCATCACATTACTCACTTAGGTTACACTGCTCTCGTGCATCACATTACTCACTTACACTGCTCTCGTGCATCACATTACTCACTTACACTGCTCTCGTGCATCACATTACTCACTTACACTGCTCTCGTGCATCACATTACTCACTTACACTGCTCTCGTGCATCACATTACTCACTTACACTGCTCTCGTGCATCACATTACTCACTTAGATTACACTGCTCTCGTGCATCACATTACTCACTTACATTACACTGCTCTCGTGCATCACATTACTCACTTACATTACACTGCTCTCGTGCATCACATTACTCACTTACGTTACACTGCTCTCGTGCATCACATTACTCACTTACGTTACACTGCTCTCGTGCATCACATTACTCACTTACGTTACACTGCTCTCGTGCATCACATTACTCACTTACGTTACACTGCTCTCGTGCATCACATTACTCACTTACATTACACTGCTCTCGTGCATCACATTACTCACTTAGGTTACACTGCTCTCGTGCATCACATTACTCACTTACACTGCTCTCGTGCATCACATTACTCACTTACACTGCTCTCGTGCATCACATTACTCACTTACACTGCTCTCGTGCATCACATTACTCACTTACACTGCTCTCGTGCATCACATTACTCACTTACACTGCTCTCGTGCATCACATTACTCACTTAGATTACACTGCTCTCGTGCATCACATTACTCACTTACATTACACTGCTCTCGTGCATCACATTACTCACTTACATTACACTGCTCTCGTGCATCACATTACTCACTTAGGTTACACTGCTCTCGTGCATCACATTACTCACTTACACTGCTCTCGTGCATCACATTACTCACTTACACTGCTCTCGTGCATCACATTACTCACTTACACTGCTCTCGTGCATCACATTACTCACTTAGGTTACACTGCTCTCGTGCATCACATTACTCACTTACATTACACTGCTCACGTGCATCACATTACTCACTTAGGTTACACTGCTCTCGTGCATCACATTACTCACTTACATTACACTGCTCTCGTGCATCACATTACTCACTTACATTACACTGCTCTCGTGCATCACATTACTCACTTACGTTACACTGCTCTCGTGCATCACATTACTCACTTACGTTACACTGCTCTCGTGCATCACATTACTCACTTACGTTACACTGCTCTCGTGCATCACATTACTCACTTACATTACACTGCTCTCGTGCATCACATTACTCACTTAGGTTACACTGCTCTCGTGCATCACATTACTCACTTACACTGCTCTCGTGCATCACATTACTCACTTACACTGCTCTCGTGCATCACATTACTCACTTACATTACACTGCTCTCGTGCATCACATTACTCACTTACATTACACTGCTCTCGTGCATCACATTACTCACTTAGGTTACACTGCTCTCGTGCATCACATTACTCACTTACACTGCTCTCGTGCATCACATTACTCACTTACACTGCTCTCGTGCATCACATTACTCACTTACACTGCTCTCGTGCATCACATTACTCACTTACACTGCTCTCGTGCATCACATTACTCACTTACACTGCTCTCGTGCATCACATTACTCACTTACACTGCTCTCGTGCATCACATTACTCACTTACACTGCTCTCGTGCATCACATTACTCACTTACACTGCTCTCGTGCATCACATTACTCACTTACACTGCTCTCGTGCATCACATTACTCACTTAGGTTACACTGCTCTCGTGCATCACATTACTCTCTTACATTACACTGCTCACATGCATCACATTACTCACTTAGGTTACACTGCTCTCGTGCATCACATTACTCACTTAGGTTACACTGCTCTCGTGCATCACATTACTCACTTAGGTTACACTGCTCTCGTGCATCACATTACTCACTTACACTGCTCTCGTGCATCACATTACTCACTTACACTGCTCTCGTGCATCACATTACTCACTTAGGTTACACTGCTCTCGTGCATCACATTACTCACTTACATTACACTGCTCACGTGCATCACATTACTCACTTAGGTTACACTGCTCTCGTGCATCACATTACTCACTTACATTACACTGCTCTCGTGCATCACATTACTCACTTACATTACACTGCTCTCGTGCATCACATTACTCACTTACGTTACACTGCTCTCGTGCATCACATTACTCACTTACATTACACTGCTCTCGTGCATCACATTACTCACTTACATTACACTGCTCTCGTGCATCACATTACTCACTTAGGTTACACTGCTCTCGTGCATCACATTACTCACTTACACTGCTCTCGTGCATCACATTACTCACTTACACTGCTCTCGTGCATCACATTACTCACTTACACTGCTCTCGTGCATCACATTACTCACTTACACTGCTCTCGTGCATCACATTACTCACTTACACTGCTCTCGTGCATCA
>JARQWZ010008251.1:0-28706 GCA_033150135.1 Gobio occitaniae
CCTCACTGACTCGGCACACACAGCGCTCCACCACCTCCTTACCTCGCTCTCCTGGAGGATGCGAGCGAGCGAGCGAGCGAGAGAGAGGGAGGGATGTGAAAGTGAGCATGAGAGGATGTTTCCTCCCCCACATCCCCCCGCTCCTCCGTCTCCCCTCGCAGGATTTGTCCTTTCGTACTTGCGTGTGTGTGGAAGCATCCTAGTGCGTGATGAGTTGGATTCTGCAGGCTGAGGTTTACGCAACTGCGTGAAAACAAGACGAGGGAGAGAAGGAATCGTGCTAGATGTGCCGGATAATCAATTTCTCTCATTTTTTAGCTTGAGAACAGCCTGAGGGTGAGATACTGGAAGATACTGTATGAGCTGAGAGGAGGCGCGGGGGACTGATTGAGAGTGTGTGTTGTGAGAGATAAAGTTGGACATTTACTCTGCAAGGTCGTCAGAGCAGTGAGCAGATGTTTCGGGATGGCAGGCAGCGCTACAGCAAGGTTAAACATGAGGCCGTATTCCCACACACTTCCAACATGCGAAAGGACTCTGATTTATGACTCTGCAGTCTCACACAAACGCATGCAGCCACACACGACGTAAGTCATGTCCTGTCGCCGCCCAGATTCTGCAGCTTCTTTTGGAAGTAAAATTGCCCGTGCATATGTTTCAGAGCCCTTTACGCCACTGGTTTTACATTCCCAGCCAACATTTCATGGTGGGGCAATGTAGACTCACAATGGTCTTAAGGTTCCGACCCCTAATGGAATTTATTCAGAATGGGCCAATATGGACAAATCCATTTGTGTCCAAAACCTAAAGTCCAAACACACACACACTGCAAACATGTGTGTTCACTACCCACTTGGATGGGTGCAAAACCTAACAGTTGTTCTAACTAACCCCTTTTAGTTAACTTTACTTCATGTCCAACAATTTGTTGAGCTTAAAACAATTTAGGGACCCACTTTATATTAGGTGGCCTTAACTACTATGTACTAACATCTTAATTAATCATTTGATACAATGCACTTATTGTGTACATACATGTTTTTACATTGTACTTACATCTTAAAAAATACCTGCATGTAATTACATCTGTAATTCATTTCTGTAGTTACATTTGTAATTACACTGTTGACACTTCCCTTACAACTAACCCTACCCTTAAACTTACCCAGACCACCACACCTGTCCCTAACCTTACCCTTATCCCACCTCAATACCAGCAAAGGTGTTTTGCAATACAATTTGAACACAGTAATACATTGTACTTATTTTTTGATGTAAGTACATAGTAGTTAAGGCCACCTAATATAAAGTGGGGCCCAATTTGGTAAGTGCATGCTATGTCTTTGTTACTCAGAAAACCCAAGTTTAAATTACTTTGAGTCTGCTTTGAGTAAAAAAGGTGGGCAAAAGGTTTTTGAGGCCAGGCTATTCTTAAAAAAAACCCTTTTCACTCATTTCCTTCATTTATATTACTATAATTATCTATGAATGCAGCGATGCAACAAGGAATTACAGTTATTTGTGGTTTCAAAGGAAGAGACACATAAAATCTGTTGCTTTTAAAAAGTGACCTAATTTGGCACTAAATCAATAATGAATCTTCATGTAGAAGTTTAGTTTATTAAATTGTATAACTAACACATAAACACCCTTGATCCGAGTTGATCCCCTTTAGTTGTGCCAGTGTCTTGCAATCAACCTTGCTTGATTCACTCACAGACCAACCATTCAAAACACAACAAAGGCAACAATTAGTTTTTATTTTTTTTTAAAGGTCCTGTTCTTCGTGATCCCATTTTTCAAACTTTAGTTAGTGTGTAATGTTGCTGTTAGAGCATAAATAATACCTGTAAAATTATAAAGCTCAAAGTTCAATGCCAAGCGAGATATTTTATTTAACAGAAGTTCCCTTTCAAAGCCTACAGCGAACGGCCGGTTTGTTCTACATCCCTGTACATCCTGCTTTAATGACGTCAGTAGAACAGTTTGTCGACTAACCTCCGCCCACAAGAATACGCAAAAAAGGGGGCGTGGTCTTGTTGCTCTCCCACGTGGAGAAGAGGAAGTGTTGCGTTCGTAGTGGTTTGTAGAGTGTGTTTGTCGCCATGTCGTCGAGACGCTGTTATTTTCATCCCGGAGTCAAATCACCTTTCTTTGGCCAGGGACGCTGTACTTTGAGCACATGCATCTCCCCGTTATGGTAAGAGGCGTGACCTTTCCGGGCAACGTGCACTAAGCTGCTGTCCAATCACAACACGGGAACCGCTGGCACAATCAGAACTCGTTACGTATTTCTGAAGGAGGGACTTCATAGAACAGGGAAATCCTCAAGACGTTTTTAGGACAGTGAAAACAGCGGTATACAGATAAGTAAATTGTGTGAAAAATACTGTTTTTTTACACGCGAAACATGAACACATGTTATATTGCACACTGTAAACACAATCAAAGCTTTAAAAAAAAAAAGGAAAAATGGGACCTTTAATAAGACCATTACAATTTTATTTGCTCATTGTTGGGGTAATTCTGACACAAGACAACAAATAAAATTGTCAAATAAAGCCAAAAAATAGTAAAACAAAGCAATTAATTTATTAATTAATTCATTTATGTATGCCACAATGCACTCTAGGAGTAAACTGTTCCTCAGAACACAGATAGAATTAAGTTGACAAAACTTAAATGGCTTTAGTACATGTGACTCAAAACAAGTAAAGAACAAATTCATACAATTAATTTACTTAATTAAATTAACGAGTTTGCACAATTGAATTAAGTAAACTGAACAAATTTGTTTTTACGGTGCAGAGGACAAATTCTGAGTATGGGTTGCCGGCAACACTTTACAGTGTAATTTACACGTCTTCAATGTAGTTACTGTAGTAATAACTATAAATTAGGCATAATTACATGCACTTATACTACGGGGCCGTTGAATGCTTGAATCTTATTGGCTGATGAACGTTCTGAGGTGTGCAATTATTTTCTGGGAAACGCACAGCGAACGTAGTTCCAGACAGCTTTCTTGACCGCATCACAGTTACATATCTCTTCGTATAGTTAAGTGTAAAAACGGAAATTACAGGACTAAAAAAACAACAACAACATGACAGACGATTTTCCTAAAGTAAATCTTAATATTTACGGTGAATATAAAACGTTCAACAACTGGGGGGCAGACGTATTAGACAGTCCAGATGAAAACCAACAAACGGAAGTGGACATCAAAGGCAAGCTTTTCTGTCTCATTACTGCAATCACTCGTGCTCACACACGCACTGCAGTTTGCACAAAAAAGTGTTGTCAGCGCTGCCCTGACAATTTTATCAGTTAGCCTATATTGTGTAGCAACTTAAAGGCTACACATGACATTTTTTCACTAGCGAGGTAATAACAGCACTGTTTAGAGACGCACAGAGGTAGCCTAATTCACACAAGCTCTCGCTCTCTCTCTCTCTCTGTCGCTCTTGCTCTCTCTCTCTGTGTCTCTGTCGTTCTCTCTCTCTTTCTAATAACTTCATTAATAACTGCAGTAGAATGCTATCAACGGCTCAAGCCTCCGTTACCAGCTTTAAAATTATGTTTCGGAACTAACAAAAGAGCCGTTGGATGAGACGCGGAACAAATAGTCCTACTCACAATAGTGATTTAAGTACAAAAACCAGACGAATCGCTTTAAATATATCATCGGATCGATGTCTTGAAGTGTGGTAACTGTAGTAAAAGCGGAATAATTGACGACGGGCCGTTTAATTATTAGAATAATAATGCACACCTGAGGTGGTGATGCGGTCAAGACACAAAGCGTAGTGGCCGTTACACCTCGAGTGTGCATTATTTTTCTAATAATTCAACAGCCCTTACTTAAAGGGTTAATTCACCCAAAAATGAAAATTATGTCATTAATTACTTACCCTCATGTTGTTCGACACCCGTAAGACCTCCGTTCATCTTCAGAACACAAATGAAGATATTTTAGTGTAAATCTGATGGCTCTGAAAGGCCTCCATTGGCTCAATGCACTTTACACTCTCAAGACCCTTAAAAGGCACTAAAGACGTCGTTACAAAGTCCATCTCACTACAGTGGTTCTACAATAACTTTATAAGTGACAAGAATAGTTTTTGTGCGCAAAAAAACCCTAAATAACGACTTATATCATGATGACCGATTTCAAAACAAGGCATCATGAAGCTTTGAAGCGTTATTAATCAGTGAGTCGATTCAGCGGTTTGAATCGCCAAAGTCAACTGATTTCAGCAGTTTGGTGGTTTGACACGCGATCCGAATCATGATTCGACTCACTGATTCATAACGCTTTGAAGCTTCATGATGCATTATTTTGAAATCGGTCATCACTATATAAGTCGTTATTTCGTTTTTTTTTTGTGCATTGTGCCAATGGAGGCCTTTCTGAGCGAACGGATTTCAACTAAAATATCTTCATTTGTGTTCCGAAGATGAACGGAGGTCTTACGGGTGTCGAACGACATGAGGGTAAGTAATTAATGACAGGATTTTCATTTTTGGGTGAACTAACCCTTTAAACCTAAACCAAACCCTCATCCTAAACATAACACTATAGTAAGTACATGTAGTTAATTATTTTCACAGTACTTATAATTACACTGTAACACTGACACCTTAAAATAAAGTGTAACTGGGTTACCACACTTGGCCTACACGTTACTTCCATTTTTTCACTTATATTGTACCTACACTGGCCCCACCATAAAATTCAAACCTGGGAATGTAAAACCAATGAATTTCATGGTTTCCATGTCGGGATTAACCCCGGTCAGATTCTATATGGATTAATTCTCATGCACAAACTCATTTGGGGCACAAACATCAAGCCCATATTGCCCTCACCATGAAATGTTGGCTGGGAATGTAAAATCAATGAGTCCAGTACTGCATCATGGTGGCCACTGGTGTAAAGGGCATCCCGCTGGTGCAGGCGGGCCCCGAAACCTATGCATGGGGCCCTTTCTGACTTTATTCTGTGGTTAATTTGTGCAATTTTATTTTGCATAGAAGCAGCAAATATTGTTTTCACACTTCTAAATGCTGCACAGAGTCGCATCTACACAGGAATCCAATCCAATGCTTGAATGCTGTTTATTGATTCGTGTGCACAACGGACCGAATATACAATGTGCACCGATTGACATGACGGAGTGGCAGTATTAAGGAGTCTGTGATGTGAAGGAACATTTATAATGTCCCTTGTGGGAAAATATTTTAACAAAAAGAGTATATATTATGGAAATAATATACTTTAAAAGAATATACCTGATTGCAAATTGAATGTCATGTTTTTAGACACTTACAGTGTTTTTTTAATATATACTTTTAAGATTTAAAGTACACTATAAGTGCACATTCAATACAATTAAGCACACTTCTTTTTCACGAGGGATGCAATGCTTATACATGCTTCAGTCTATTTCTTTTTGGTCACTGTGAGCTGTCTTGTATAGATGGATGGATGGATGGACGGACGGACGGACGGATGGTAAAAAGTAGGTTGCATACATTCGGAGGATCCGATGCCTATGCTTCCTAATGCTGTTTCGGATGCTCAAAAAAAAAAAACTGAGCAATGTATTGATAGCACCCTAGCCATAATAATTACACTTATAGTTCTCTCTGCACATTTAGCAGATATGAAGAAAGTCCTAAAGTAAGCACACTTACAGTATATTGTGCCTGAATCACTTTTAAGAGACGTCACAATAGTTTTCTGTATTATGCTTTGAGAACAAACTGTGAATGAAGAAACACTCCAGCGCTTCATTTACTCTATATCTCTCTTTTTAACGTGTGATAAAGCATTGTGTGATGCTGCATCAGTCAACCGACCCTGTAATTGCAAAATCAATAAACATTTTCAATGGGTTATCAATCCTCTAAGTGTAATCAAGGCCTAGGTCCTTCATTACGCCAAGCTTGTTATTTATTTATTTTTTATCACTGGATCACTAGAGTGTTGAGAGGAAGGTTATATAGATGTGAGACTAGTGGTAGGAAAGGAAAGGCAGTATGTCAATGCAGTATGGCTTTCATTTTTCATTTTTCATTTCATCAGGCCAGTTTTAATCAAATCACTGCAGTGTGTAAATTATGTTTTAAAACCAGTTGAACCATTCCGTCATATTTCGATTTGAAACTGTTTAGCAGATGAAATCCCAGCATTTATTTAATTTCACATTCTAACCTGTTTCTGTCTCATTGTTGTCACTGTAAAATCTCATTAGTTAGACGTACTTATGCAAACCAATTGCCTTAAAAAACAAGTAAAGTGAAATAGGAATAGTATGTTGTACTGACAAATGCTTAGTTAGTATCGTTCACTTACACAAGAATTCTAGTAACTAAAAAAGAACTGAGAGTACTTGATAATTTACTGAATGTTGACGTGTGTGTGTGTGTGTGTATGTGTGTGTGGGCGTGTGTGTGTGTGGGCGTGTGTGTGTGTGTGTGTGTGTGTGTGTGTGTGTGTGTGTGTGTGTGTGTGTGTGTGACTGTGACTCAAGCATGGTCAATTGCAAGATATTGTTACAAATATAGACGGACCATATCAACCCAATTAAAAGTTTCACAAAGTGTTAATGACATAAGTGTTAGCAATAGAATTATAAAAAAATGATTATTTGACATGAAATATTGTTGTTATATATATATGGAGACAATAAATGAAGTTCCAAATGCCCAACCAAATTGAACACTGATCACCATAATGGTGAGTTCAAACTAAATGTTTTGGGGAAAATCAACATCAATTTATGAAGTCAGCTTAAGTTATGTTCTCTCACATTTTTCAGTTGTATTGACAATTAAGCATTTAAGATGACTCTGGGAAATGAGTAAATGCAAACAGAGAAAACTAACTGCAAAGTGGAGAAAATTAGTGAAGACTTTTAAGAATTGCCCCGCCTCAAACACTTTTTTTTTTTTTGCTTGACTAAATGACACTCAAACTAATCAATTAATCTTAACTTGGGTTTTCTGGTTTAAAAAGGCATAGTGTGTGAATACAGATTACTAGATTTTTACAATTAAGTTATGACATTAAGTAAATTTAATTAAAGTGTTAGTTAGAATGACTGTTGGATTGTATTAAATGAATTGACTCTGTGTCACGTGTTGTTTAATTCAGTTAATTAATTTGTGTTTTTGTTTGGTTTTGGTCTGTTCCTGTTTTCCTGTGTTCCCTGTCATCATTAGTTGACCTAGGCTGCATACTTCCCTACTATATAGTAGGCGAAAAACAGTATGTGACAAAAAAAGTTTAATTCACAGTACTAATAAAGAGTAGGCCAAAAGTAGTCCTGCACGGGTGCGGGTACCCAACGGGTGACCCGCGAATATTGCTGAAAAACTTCCTAACTGTGTTGGATACGGGTGCGGGTCGGGTCGGACAAGGGAGAAACACGGGTCTAAACACAGGTTTTAAACAGTCACGTGCAAACGAATATACGGTATATAAAAATAAATACTTATATATTGTAGATGTGTTCCTGAAAAATATATGCATATATTTAGGAACACATCTACAAAAATATGCCTTGCCTGTATTTAAAGTTGATAAAATAATTTTAAATCCATATCCACTGCAGTCATCGAGATGGATCCTGAGGAGTTGAAAAAAAGATAGCCGCAAATGTGGAACTTCATCGCTGAGGAAGCATGCAGATAACTGGTAACAAATCTGCAGCAAGATTGCTGATGTTTAATTTAACATACATTTAAAGAAATCAATAGTACTTCAACAAATGAGTGTACACATTAAATGAAGTCTTCAGGCTGGGAAAACCTCAAAAATGATCACATCTCAAATTGTCATGATGGTCGCCTGCTACATGTCTAGCCATGTTTTGACTGATTTAATCCACATATCAAACATTTTCCAGAGAATTTCTTATTTGATTTAACGTTTTCATCAGTCGACCTGCAGTAATTCATAACTGTGCTCCAGAGCTGTTGGGGGCAGCAGAGAGGCTAATGATGTCTTATCAGTTGTTTCGGAAGAAGAATAGAGGGTATGCACTGACGTCACTTTCCCGCCGGAACAGCCCCCTCAGCCGGACTGAGTGGCAGAGTTAATATGGGAAGCTGCGAAAACACAAGTAAATCAAACGTTTATCAGTTTTAACTAAAGGTTGGACTCGATATGGTGTTCCTTACAACTTACCCAAGATCCAGTGATCCAAGGATATTGACATGCAGCCAGGAATTGTTTTTCCTGATATCTATATGTGCCTGATTTCGATGCCGGGGAACAAACCAAGCACAAGCAGTTCTATCAAACAGTATTTTTCAAAAGGAGACAGAACTGAATGTGTAGAGATTATAAGGACACATAACCTTGTTTGACAGCTTCGGCTGAAGTTGTCCTTGTGTTAATGGTCGTGTAATAACTTCTGTATGTTGGCAATAAACATTATTGTAAGTGTGTCTATAATGTGATATGCTAAACTGATTTTATTGCGGGTGCGGGTCGGGTGGCGGTTCTATTTAAAGCGGGTATGGGCAGGTGTGGATTTACAAAATCGGACCCGTGCAGGAATCTGCCCGGATGACCTATGACTTCCGGTGAGATTCTGAAGTGTCCATGCGATAGACACTTTACTATCCCATGAGGCCACGGCACAACTGATGCTAGTATGTCACATGATTATGACCGCACAACTACACACATTCATACTATATGGGCCATTCTACAGAATTGGTGCAAACTGCTGTCCAACATTCAAAAAACACATTTGAAAAGCATTTAATTAATCAAATATTAGATGTTTACTAAGATCCTTCAATTATCTATTGAAACCCACCATAATATTAAAAATACCAGTAAGCTTTATATATATAAAATCATCATTTGTTGGGTACTTTCAATTGGGAGGTGGCTGTCCCGAACCCTAACCCCTAAATTTCAAATTGTGAAAATGATATTGAAATTTTTTTTTTGGAATTTTTTCCATTCTTGTTTTTAATTAAATCTTTCTGTTTTTTATAAAACAAAATAGTTCAAAAAAATATTTATTTAATATTTTATTTTTAAATCATGAAACTTTATGTAAAAAAACATGTCCCGCATTTTCATGTCACTACCGTAACAGTGTATGTTTTTAGTCACTGGCTGAGACTGATTTTACCCACACTCCTACATTTTTGATCAGGAAATTTTCCTGTGTCCCTCTCTCTCATTTGCTACTTGATGAGTAGATTGATCTCATCATTTTGAGGCAAATGTGTTCTAAAGTCTGAAAATCTGTGTGTAACTTTAAGGAGTGTCACTACCAAACTCATTTTTTCTGCGATTAAGAAAACTTTTCGGGATGTTATTCCATCAAATTTAGTTTTTGTATGAGTACAACTGTTCTGACCAGTGATTGCTAACCATGTGCTGATTAGCATCTTTGAGCTAGGCTCAAAATTATCTAAAATTGTCACTATCAAAACATTTCTTGAAGTTTCGGTTGTGACATCATTGTTTTGGTAGTGACAAAATGGAACAAATAATTCTTTATTTGGAGGAATAAACAAACTTTTAGTTCAGTTATGCAAATCATTAGTATTGTACTATGTTTTAGTAGTGTTTTAGTATGCAAGTTAAAATTCTGTGACCTCATCACATTACAATTACTCAAAGGTGCAGTCCACGATACTAGCAAAGGGTTGTAGGTTGTTGTCAGTAACTTCTATGATTAACTTGACAGGGAGAATGACATAAAAAAAAACAATAATATATATATATATAAATAGAAATAGAAAAAATAGAAAAACTACAGCAGAGAGACAGAGATAATACAAACAAAGGTTCAGGGAAGAAACAAGGAAAAATTATTCTTAAATTAATGTTTTATGTAAACACACACACACACACACACACACACACGCACACACGCACACACACACACACACACACACACACACACACACACACACACACACACACACACACACACACACACACACACACACACACACACACACACTCATGCTTTATAATGGCAGTGAATTGTTGGGTGGTTTTTGAAGGCCATAAAAGTGCATCTATCCATCATAAAAGTGCATCTATCCATCATAAAAGTGCATCTATCCATCATAAAATTGCATCCATCCATCATAAAAGTGCATCCATCCATCATAAAAGTGCGTCTATCCATCATAAAAGTGCATCTATCCATCATAAAAGTGCATCTATCGATCATAAAAATGCATCCATCCATCATAAAAGTGCATCCATCCATCATAAAAGTGCATCTATCCATCATAAAAGTGCATCCATCCATCATAAAAGTGCATCTATCCATCATAAAAGTGCATCCATCCATCATAAAAGTGCATCTCTCCATCATAAAAGTCCATCCATCCATCATAAAAGTGCATCCATCCATCATAAAAGTGCATCCATCCATCATAAAAGTGCATCTATCCATCATAAAAGTGCATCTATCCATCATAAAAGTGCATCCATCCATCATAAAAGTGCATCCATCCATCATAAAAGTGCATCTATCCATCATAAAAGTGCATCCATCCATCATAAAAGTGTAAGCCCTGACGTGATGTACAGGAGCAGGTTAGGGTTAGGGTTCCATCGCAAGCTTTGACGCCTCTCGCTGATAGTGCTGGCCAACAAACTCAAGCCTCTCTTCTCTTATATCAAAACCCTCTGCCATTTCTCTTGAAAAAAATCTTGTTTTAGACTCTAATTCATGACCGGTGTCTCTGTGCTTCTGCTTTCGTCAATACGTATGCATCAAGGGTTCAAAGGTGAAGTGTTGTTACTCTTTTGCCGTATATAGATGCATACGTCAATCCACCGGAAGCTAGTTATTTTAGTCTATAAAGTTTTAAATATGGATATTTTTCTCACACAAACGCGCCACTTTGCTCCAGAAGACCTTTATTAACCCCCGGAGCCGTGTGGAGCAGTTATAAGATGGATAGATGCACTTTTATGTTGGATAGCTGGAGTTTTATGATGATAGATGCACTTTTATTATGGATAGATGCTCTTGGATGCACTTATGATGGATGGGTGCACTTTTATGATGGATAGATGCACTTTTATAATGGATGTATGCACCATAAATGAGACAAAAATTCACTGCCGTTATAAAGCTTGGAAGAGTCAGGACATTTTTTATATAACTCTGATTGTATTCGTCTGAAAGAAGAATGTCATATATACCTAGGATGACTTGAGGGTGAGTAAATCATGGGGTAATTAACATTTTTGGGTGAACTATCCCTTTAAGTGAGACATTTGGTACACTAAAATAATTGTATTGTCTATTGCAATGGACATTCCCTTTCAGTCGGTCACGTTCGACGTACGTCGGAACTGACCGACGAATTGGGATCTGATCTCAGAGACCAATCTACTTCGAGTGTATTAAAAACGAGCCAATGGAGATTGGCATGCGATCCACGCATTCCACGCACCGCCCCGCAGCGCGGGTATAAATAAGGAAGTGGAATGCTTGATCATTGCTTTCTACTTCGGAGCCGAACAGTGAATGTTTCCTGTTTCTACGAAGAGTGTTTTTGACGAGTCTCGTGAGAGGATCTGCTGCTTCCAGTGCGGGTGTGACGGCGCGTCAGCGAGTGCCGCTTCAGACGGAGATCAGCTGTTGGTTCGCTGGGCGTTTCCTTTTCTGAGTGCACACACAGGCTTGCACCTTTGTACTGTGTGGTGCCGCGGAGTGCTTCAGCAAGTTAAAAGAGCAGTTTCCTTTCTAAAAGAGCAACACGGTTTGACCCTGCGTCTTTTTCAAGATGTCATTCAAACCGTGTGTTTCTGGATGCGGTCGATATCTGTCCCCAGCTGACGGTCACGTTCGTTGTCTCACGTGTTTGGGCGTTCAGCACGCTGAGGCTGCGTTCGTGAATGACTCATGTTCCCATTGCGGGAACATGACCATCGCAGTTTTACGGTCCAGACTCCATTACCTCGAAAGAGGCGGAGCACCATTGCGCATCCCCCGATCTAGTGGTCCTCCCGCTGCAAAGCAGAGGGCTGCTACTTTGGCTGATGGCCTTGGTGGGGACCTGAGGGTTACTGTGAGGGCTTCCCCGACGGGTCAAATGGCTCCTCGGGCCCCTCCCCCCTCTGCTGCGCCGGTGGAGCTTCCAGAAGAGCGCGCTGGCCTCCCTCGGGAGGTCCCAGGCGTTTCTTTTGGGGCTCCGGCTGAGGACATGCTGTCGATTGCAGCATCGGGGGACGAGCTAATGGGCTCTGAGGATGAAGATTCGGCTGCGCTGCCCCCTTCGGGTGTGACAGCGTTGCCCGAGTCCGACCCAGAGCTTACGGCTATGCTTTCCCGGGCCGCCGCGAGTGTCGGGCTCGAGTGGAACCCTCCACCGTGTCCCGAACCCTCGCGGTTGGACGATTGGTTTCTCGGGACGGCCCGTGCTGGTTCTCAGCGCCCCGCCCCGGTTCCTTTCTTCCCGGAAGTGCATCAGGAGATCACGAAATCGTGGGTAGCGCCTTACAACGCTCGCTCACGGTCGACTGACTCCTCCGTCCTCACTACCCTCGATGGTGGTGCGGCTAAGGGCTACGTGGGAATCCCCCCAGTCGAGCGGTCTGTGGCGATGCAACTGTGTCCCAAGACCGCTGCGGACTGGCGGGGTGCCCCGCGTCTCCCCTCCCGGGCGTGTAAGTTCTCGTCCGGTCTCACGGGCAGGGCTTACACCGCCTGCGGGGAAGCCGCATCATCTCTGCATGCCATGGCGCTCCTGCAGGTCCACCAGGCCAAGGCGCTAAAGGAATTGCACGAGGGTAGTTCCGACCAGGGTGTTATGCAGGAACTGCGTGCGGCGACTGACCTCGCTCTCCGGGCGACGAAAGTCACTGCACGCTCCCTGGGTCGGGCGATGTCCACACTAGTGGTCCAGGAACGCCACCTGTGGCTGAACCTGGCAGACATGCGTGATTCCGACAAGGTCCGGTTTCTCAACGCCCCTGTCTGTCAGGCCGGCCTCTTCGGCGACGCCATCGAGAGCTTCGCCCAGCAGTTCTCGGTGGCCCAGAAGCAGACGGAGGCCATCAAAAACATCCTGCCCCGACGACCCGCTGCTGCCTCCACCCAGTCGTCGGCGGCAGCACCTCCGCCTGCTCGTCGCCGAGGGCGTCCCCCTGCGTCCGCCTCCGCCCCTGCGAAGCCCAAGCAGCAGCCTCCACCGGGAAAGCAGGGTGCCGGACGTAAGGGAGGCGCCCAACCCGCTCAGGGTTCCGCTAAACCAGCCGGCAAGCGCAAGGGGAAGCGGCCCTGAGACGGGCAGCCCAGGGAAGACGGGAGCTGCTCTGAGGGAGATGATGTCCGCATCCTTCTCCCACCCCCCGGAGGAGGACCGGGGGGCCCCCACTGGTGTTACATCTCTGCCGCTGGCTCTCCGGAGTCCAGCGGCACCCACATTTTCAATAAAAGAGCAGTTTCTATTTTCCCTGGGCCCCAAGAGGGCCAGGTTGGCGGTGTGCGACGCCCCCGGGCCTTGCCACTCCTTTCCTCCCCTCTCCCCCTCGCCAGGGGGCAGCAGTATGGGCACCGAGAACGCCCCCGGGCCTTCTCACCCACACTCTGCCCCACCCTGGAATATTCGGACAACACTCCGGGCCGCCTCCGGGCCTCCCGAGTCGGGTCCGTCTATTCCACTTCGCTGCCCCACCCCGGGTACGTCTGTGGTGCCGTTGGTCCCGCTTGTACGGTCTCTGGGGGCTTGGCTTCAGCTCCCCAGGCCGTCTCGCTGGCTCATCCGTACCATCAGACTCGGCTACGCGATTCAGTTCGCTCGCCGGCCTCCCAAGTACAGGGGCATCCTCTTCACCTCCGTGCGGAGCAGCGATGCCCAGGTCTTGCGGTCAGAGATCGATGTCCTGCTGGCGAAGGACGCGATCGAGCCGGTTCCTCCAGCCGATATGAAGGCGGGGTTCTACAGCCCCTACTTCATTGTACCCAAGAAAGGGGGTGGGTTACGGCCAATCTTGGACCTGCGTATCCTGAATCGGGCCCTGCACAAGCTCCCGTTCCGGATGCTAACGCAGAAACGCATTTTCGAATGCATCCGTCCCCAAGATTGGTTTGCAGCGATCGACCTGAAGGACGCGTACTTTCATGTCTCTATCCTTCCTCGACACAGACCGTTCCTACGTTTTGCGTTCGAGGGGAAGGCATATCAGTACAAAGTCTTGCCCTTCGGGCTGTCCCTGTCGCCTCGCGTCTTCACGAAAGTCGCAGAGGCAGCCATTGTTCCACTCAGAGAACGCGGCGTTCGCGTCCTCAACTATCTCGACGACTGGCTTATACTCGCCCAGTCTCGGGAGCAGTTGTGCGAACACAGGGACATGGTGCTCAGTCACCTCAGCCTGTTGGGCCTTCGGGTCAACCGAGAGAAGAGCAAACTCTGTCCCGCACAGAGGATCTCTTATCTCGGTATGGAGCTGGATTCGGTCAGCCAGACTGCGCGCCTCACGGAAGAGCGGGTCCGGTCGGTGTTGAACTGCTTGAATTCGTTCAAGAACAGGACGGCGGTCCCACTGAAATTTTTTCAGAGGCTCCTGGGGCATATGGCATCTGCAGCCGCGGTAACGCCGCTCGGATTGCTTCATATGAGACCGCTTCAACACTGGCTCCATGGCCGAGTCCCGAGGTGGGCGTGGCAGAGCGGCCAGTACCGGGTCCCAGTGACTCCTTACTGCCGCCAAACTTTCAGCCCATGGTCCGACGCTTCGTTTCTCCGGGCCGGGGTGCCCTTAGAACAAGTGTCCAGGCATGCTGTGCTCTTCACCGATGCCTCCTCCACGGGCTGGGGGGCCACGTACAACGGGCATGCAGTTTCAGGTCTGTGGACGGGACCTCAATTGCATTGGCATATCAATTGCCTCGAGTTGTTAGCGGTACACTTGGCACTGCGCCGCCTCAAGGGGCCGCTACGTGGCAAGCATGTACTGGTCCGTACGGACAGCACTGCGGCCGTTGCGTACATCAACCGTCAGGGTGGTCTACGCTCCCGTTGCATGTTCCAACTCGCCCGCCACCTCCTCCTTTGGAGTCAGAAGCATCTGAGGTCGCTTCGTGCCATTCACATCCCAGGTGCGCTGAACCAGACAGCCGACGAGCTCTCTCGCCAGTCGACACCTCCGGGGGAGTGGCGACTCCATCCCCAGGCGGTCCAGCTGATATGGGGCCTCTTCGGAGCCGCACAGGTAGACCTGTTTGCCTCTCCGGACTCGACCCATTGCCAGTGGTACTATTCCCTGACCGGGGGCACCCTCGGCACGGATGCACTGGCGCACAGCTGGCCCCGGGACCTGCGCAAATATGCGTTTCCCCCAGTGAGCCTTCTTGCACAGACCCTGTGCAAGGTCAGGGAGGACGAGGAGCAGGTCTTGTTAGTTGCGCCCTACTGGCCCAACCGGACCTGGTTCCCAGAACTAACTCTCCTCGCGACAGCCCCTCCTTGGCCGATCCCCCTGAGGAGAGACCTTCTTTCTCAGGGACGGGGCACTCTATGGCACCCGCGTCCAGACCTCTGGAAACTCCATGTCTGGTCCCTGGACGGGACGCGGAGGTTCTAGGTGGTCTACCACAGGCAGTGGTGGACACCATCTCTTCTGCTAGAGCCCCCTCTACGAGGCGCCTCTACGCTTTGAAGTGGAACCTATTCGTTGAATGGTGCTCTTCCCACCGGGAAGACCCCCGAAGGTGTTCGGTTAGTGTCGTGCTTTCTTTCCTGCAAGATGGGTTGGAGCGAAGGCTGTCTCCCTCCACCCTCAAAGTGTACGTCGCTGCAATAGCGGCGTATCACGACGCAGTCGAAGGTAAGTCCATAGGAAAGCACGACTTAATCGTCAGGTTCCTCAGAGGTGCGAGGAGGCTAAATCCTCCTCGTCCAAACTCGTTACCCTCTTGGGACTTAGCTCTAGTGCTCAGAGCACTTCAGAGCCCTCCCTTTGAGCCTTTGCAGTCTGTGGAGCTTAAAATCCTGTCAATGAAGACAGTGCTTCTGACGGCATTGGCCTCCATCAAGAGGGTAGGGGACCTGCATGCACTTTCGGTCAACGAATCGTGCCTAGAATTCGGGCCGGCCAACTCTCACGTTGTCCTGAGACCCCGGCCTGGATACGTGCCCAAGGTTCCTACCACTCCCTTCCGGGACCAGGTAGTGAACCTGCAAGCGCTGCCTTCGGAGGAGGCAGACCCAGCCCAGGCTTTGTTATGTCCCGTCCGCGCTCTCCGCACTTACGTCGACCGGACTCAAAGCTTTCGGACCTCAGAGCAACTCTTCGTCTGTTACGGAGGCCAGCAGAAGGGAAAGGCTGTCTCCAAGCAGAGGTTGGCCCACTGGATAGTGGATGCTATCGTCTTGGCTTACCAGTCCCAAGACGTGCCTTGCCCGTTCGGGTTGCGAGCACACTCAACAAGGAGTGTTGCTTCTTCCTGGGCGCTGGCTCAAGGCGCCTCGCTGACAGATATTTGTAGAGCTGCGGGCTGGGCGACACCTAACACGTTCGCTAGATTCTATAGCCTCCGTGTAGAGCCGGTATCTTCCCGCATCCTCGCCCCCAGTGGCCAGTAGCGCTAAGTGCCCGTTCTAAGTGTCGGCTTGCAACGCCACTCCCGCCCTCTGGGCCGGATACGTGCGTCTATTTTCTCCAGTTGTGTTCCCAGGAAACGGCTAACCCTGTCGAGCTCCTCCGTCACCCCTGCGGTGCCAGACGTTGCGGCCGTCTGACGCCAGGCCTGCACCCGTATGCTTGTGAAACGTGTGTGTAGGCTGGGTTCCATATGTAGCGGTCCCCTCACGGCTATCCCATATGTGTATTCTTCCACGGTACCAGCTACCCTACTCGGCTAGCCCCGTGTCTTTCCCTTGACAGAGCCCGCTCTGTCGTCTCTGGGCGTGTTCTTTCCCCCCTGGGATCAGGCTGGAACCACCCCAGAGACTGCCATATGTTGCACTACCCTGCTAGGTTAGTCCTTATGTGTATTCTGCCACCTAGCCTTCTACGAAGGACGTGGCTCCGCAGCGTACCATCTCCCGAGACGGGCACGCTTCCCAGCGTTATCCAATAGTCACACTGAGTGGGTCTTGCAGAAACAGCAGTGACTGACCTCCCTGCTTGGAGCCCTGACTTCCGTACCATCTAAGACGGTCCAGTGCGCTCAAGCAGGACGCTGGAAGGGCCAGCGCCCTGGCGTTTTGGTAGGGATCCCAATTCGTCGGTCAGTTCCGACGTACGTCGAACGTGACCGACTGAAAGGGAACGTCTCGGTTACGTATGTAACCCTCGTTCCCTGAAGGAGGGAACGGAGACGTACGTCCCGTCGCCAGGTGCTGTGCTTCCGCTAGGGGGCCGAGTCACTAGTTCGGCTCCTCAGCAGAAAAAAGCAATGATCAAGCATTCCACTTCCTTATTTATACCCGCGCTGCGGGGCGGTGCGTGGAATGCGTGGATCGCATGCCAATCTCCATTGGCTCGTTTTTAATACACTCGAAGTAGATTGGTCTCTGAGATCAGATCCCAATTCGTCGGTCAGTTCCGACGTACGTCTCCGTTCCCTCCTTCAGGGAACGAGGGTTACATACGTAACCGAGACGTTTTGTGAAAATAAAACAAAGTGGTTCTGAAAAAATTCGATGTGCATACCTCTTCTCACTTGACCCTCAAGGCCCAAAGTATAGAATAGCTCTAGGTGATCTTATCAGATATTTACTGTCAGATGTGTGTCTGCTATACTGCTATACACTCACCTAAAGGATTATTAGGAACACCTGTTCAATTTCTCATTAATGCAATTATCTAATCAACCAATCACATGGCAGTTGCTTCAATGCATTTAGGGGTGTGGTCCTGGTCAAGACAATCTCCTGAACTCCAAACTGAATGTCAGAATGGGAAAGAAAGGTGATTTAAGCCATTTTGAGCGTGGCATGTTTGTTGGTGCCAGACGGGCCGGTCTGAGTATTTCACAATCTGCTCAGTTACTGGGATTTTCACGCACAAACATTTCTAGGGTTTACAAAAATTGGTGTGAAAAGGGAAAAACATCCAGTATGCGGCAGTCCTGTGGGCGAAAATGCCTTGTTGATGCTAGAGGTCAGAGGAGAATGGGCCGACTGATTCAAGCTGATAGAAGAGCAACTTTGACTGAAATAACCACTCGTTACAACCCAGGTATGCAGCAAAGCATTTGTGAAGCCACAACACGCACAACCTTGAGGCGGATGGGCTACTACAGCAGAAGACCCCACCGGGTACCACTCATCTCCACTACAAATAGGAAAAAGAGGCTACAATTTGCACAAGCTCACCAAAATTGGACAGTTGAAGACTGGAAAAATGTTGCCTGGTCTGATGAGTCTCAATTTTTGTTGAGACATTCAGATGGTAGAGTCAGAATTTGGCGTAAACAGAATGAGAACATGGATCCATCATGCCTTGTTACCACTGTGCAGGCTGGTGGTGGTGGTGTAATGGTGTGGGGGATGTTTTCTTGGCACACTTTAGGCCCCTTAGTGCCAATTGGGCATCGTTTAAATGCCACGGCCTACCTGAGCATTGTTTCTGACCATGTCCATCCCTTTATGACCACCATGTCCCCATCCTCTGATGGCTACTTCCAGCAGGATAATGCACCGTCACAAAGCTCCAATCATTTCAAATTGGTTTCTTGAACATGACAATGAGTTCACTGTACTAAAATGGCCCCCACAGTCACCAGATCTCAACCCAATAGAGCATCTTTGAGATGTGGTGGAACGGGAGCTTCGGGCCCTGGATGTGCATCCCACAAATCTCCATCAACTGCAAGATGCTATCCTATCAATATGGGCCAACATTTGTAAAGAATGCTTTCAGCACCTGGTTGAATCAATGCCACGTAGAATTAAAGCAGTTCTGAAGGCGAAAGGGGGTCAAACACAGTATTAGTGTGTGTTCCTAATAATCCTTTAGGTGAGTGTATGTGCTTACTGCAAATGTGCATTATAGTTATTTATTTATATTAACATAAAATGTTGACTGTCTGATTCAGTCCATGGCAAACTAAGTATAGTGGTCACTACCAAAACATTAATGTCACTACCGAAAATGTGCAGTCACTACCGTAACATGGGATGTTTTGTCAAAAATATAGTATATTGAATTATCACCTAGATGTTATGATAGTGTTTGGTTCAATGCATATTCAAACTAGTGAATCCTTAACTTTGAAATCAGTGTGATAAACTTTATGCCTTTTACAAAGAAAAATTGGATTCAAAATACAACAAATCTCATTAATAACACTTAAAATATTATTAAAATAGTAATTGTTATTGATTTAACCTGTAAAAACAATTTTAAAAAATTGAAAAATATCTATTTACAAGGTAGATGTAAACAAAATCTTAATAGGTCATTATAAGCCTTCTTAATAAAAATTATTTATTTTGTGTTTTGGTAGTGACAAATTTGGGGAGAAGGAAAATATTCCAGCATTTTATGAAAATACAATATGAGAAATAACTGCATAATTACTAGAAATGTGTACCTTGGATATTAAACATTTTGCATACATGCAAAATTTGAGAAAAAAAAAAAAAAAATTTCAAGATGTTTCAACCTCTGACTTTGCACCAATTCTGTAGAATGGCCTATATACAACATATTTTTTTTGTGGTCGTGAAGTAATTACTTATTCAAAATAAGTACCTAAGAGAGTATGCAATTTTGGACGCAGCCTTAGTTTCCAGGTGAGTGAAAGTTTGCTTCCATAGTTACTGATTAGTTTCACCTGTGTTTCATTTATCTCCCTTCGTTTACTCTGTGTATATTTAGACCTCATTTTCTGTTCATCCCTCTCCGTTCTCATGTCTATGTTAAGTTAGTTACCTTTATCCTGTTTTCCTGAGTTTATGCCGTGCTACTTCATTGTTATAGTTCTTGCGCGTTTGTTATATTGTTTATATTTTGGAATAAAATGACTGCTGCCTCTCTATTGTCCCTGCCACAATCAATCGGTGACACCCAGCCAGTGTAGATTTCATCTGTTTGAACTGAAATATTGTGACCTAGAATGTAAAGACAAAACAATGGGATAGATAAAAACGGGCAAAGCACTCCAAGGGCAACAAGAACCATCAGGGCAGGATGATAGAGACAGAATGAAAGGGAGAATGAGCCTTGTCTTGTCTGTCAGTAATTTGTTTTGCTCTGATCACTGCATGAGAAAAAAGGTCTATGAACATTTGTTTTAGAGGATATCTTTATTTAGCACACATTTTGCCTATTAATTGTTATATTTATACATTTAAAACCCTAGGAAAACAGCTAAATCATAACCCCTACCCTGATTAAACTTCCTTTTGGGAACAGAAAATTATTATTATTATTATTCCAAAAATCTTTGAGTGGTACTGATAAGGTGAATTATACAGTTTCTTTGTATGTGTAAATCTAAACAAGAATGTAATATTACCTAAATATAAATGCATAAATAAACAAACACTAATGGAAATATGTATTGGATATGCTCGAGGGCCACTTTATTAGGTACACCTGTTTAACTGCTCGTTAATTACATAATAATGAGATTTGCAAATATGTAATCAGCCAATCACATGGGAGCACCGCAATGCATTTAGGCATGTAGACGTGATTAAGACGATCTACTGAAGTTCAAACTGAGCATCAGAATGGGGAAGAAAGCTGATTTAAGTGACTTTGAATGTGGCTGTTGGTGCCAGTGTGAGTATTTCAGAAACTGCTGATCTACTGGGATTTTCACACACAACCATCTCTAGGGTTTACAGAGAACGGTCCGAAAAAGAGAAAATATCCAGTGAGCGGCAGTTCTGTGGGCGAAAATGCCTTGTTGATGCCAGAGGTCAGAAGAGATTCAATGACCAGACTGGTTCAGCTGATAGAAAAGAAACAGTAACAACTGAGGCCTGCAGAAGATCTGAATGCCCAACACGTCCAACCTTGAAGCAGATGAGCTACATCAGCAGAAGACACACCGGTACCGCTCCTGCAAACTGAGGCTACAATTCACACCGGCTCACCAAAACTGGACAAGAGAAGACTGGAGATTCAGATGGTAGGGTCAGAATTTGGGGTAAACAACATGAAAGCATGGATCCATCCTGCCTTGTATCAGCGGATCAGGCTGCTGGTGGTGTGATGGTGTGGAGGATATTTTCTTGAGTCACTTTTGGCCCTTTAGTACCATAAACTGTATAAAACAATGGATGTAGCATCCGTGACGGCACCCATAGGTTTCTGAAGAGCAGTTTTGAAGCCTGAAGTGGGCGGAGCCGGTCGTTGCCATCTTGGCAGCATGTCACTCCCGGATAACCGAAAATGGGCAACGAGGCAGGATGTGGGTGAAGCTGAGGTGACGTGATGGCTAACAGACAGCAGACTAACAGCAATCCACCTGCCACTCAAGTGGCCACGCCCTTAATTATGCAGAACTTTAAGGCTTAATATAATTTAGACTGATGAGTTTTTTCACCCCCCTCACAGTTTTCATGAAGGGCAAAATTAGCTATATAGACCAAAACCACTTTTTGTACCAGGCTGTTAACATGTTTTTTTTCTGCTGTAAAGTTGGGCATTTTAACATGAGGGAGATACAGATTTGACTCCCTTTTGGAGCCTGTCTCTAGTGGCCAGTCAATGAATTGCATTTTAAGTCACTTCCGTGTTGGCTTCAAGAGAGAGACCGCGGGAGGTTGCCGCTTGGTTGAATCAATTAAGGCAGTTCTGAAACAAAAGGAGGTCTAACCTGGTATATATACATTAGCTGACATGATCAAAGGCATATTTGAGTAATTCAGGGAATCTGCAAAGAGAGAAAAATAGACTAAAAACAAATGTACATATGCATTTTAGAGGTTAATTGTGTGTCGCTTCGGGGATTTGGCTTCCCAGGTGTTCAATTAGCAGTAAACATGAGGTGATGATTGAAATAGGAGAATGGAAATGATTTAAGATCTCCTGCTGGGGTAAATATAGTCAGGGTTAATCCTTTTACCTTCACTTACAAAATAAGGCTTTGTTAAGGTGTCAGCGGTTAGACCGTGTCAATTATCATTGGGGGTTGTAGTTCTGTGTGAGCACTTAGGCCTCAGGAATGTTAGGCGTGAAGGGAGACGAATAAGTCCAGAACATGATTTGCTGATGCTGAAGTGCCTTCACTATGTAGGCTGCCTGCAGAGAGGGAGAGATATTGTTCACAGTGCTGATGATGTTAAGTAGAAAATGTGGACAAAACAAGGCCTTTGGCCAATGGGGTCAGTTAACTCCTTTGGTGCAACAGACAGCATCGGTTAACCCCTTTGTGTACAGAGATCGCCGACGGCCCCGCGTTTGATAGTGTTTACATTGATCGCTAGTTTACAATATCATTTTGTCAAGTAATAAGGTCAACCAGTGCATTGTTTGAAAGATAAGAGACTGCAGATTCGTATCTGTATAAGTATTATACAATCAAGATAACTTTGCAACGTTTTTTTGTCATTCTGTATGAATCTAAACAATGTGATATGACAACAAAGAGAGGGGGGTCCCTTACCTTTTTGTGCTTTGGAAATGTAATGTTTGGCAGAATAATGGTGACTTCGACCTTTTTTCCATGGGAAAAGTCCAGTGTACGATGTCCATAGTAAATATTTGTCCAAAAACAAGCAAACTGGTAAAAAAAGCTATAGAACTTCTGTTGTTTACTTCCTGAAGTTTACTAATCACGAGGACGCTGTCCTGTTTATTTGATGAACTGTACGCATGAAGCGCATTATTCAATGAAATATAACGTATCAATGTATTTAATAGAGTGTCTGGAACTGAATGAGAACCGCCCAGAAGATATCTGATGAAAACTAGCCACGCAATTTTAGAAAAGATTGAAAGATGACAGTCACTTTTGGTGACGCATGATTATCCACATGCAAATGTGTTTGGTAAAAAAAAAAAAAAACAGCAATGGGAAAGTCTTGTGTTGTCATCTAACATGTAGTCTATGCAATAACGAATACGCCGATGTGTTGATTAGCATAAATCTCGCGAGTTTTACATTGTATTTTTGTTTGCGTAACCATTTGCATCCTGGAAAATTACTCACGCACGCCCCTCGTGACGCATAGAGGTTCCCTTGCTACACTTGCTCACTAGCGCTCGCTCTGTCAGCATTCGCCTGCAATGGATCCACGTCGAAGACAGAAGTTATTTTCTCCTGCTGCTGCATTGGAAGAACTTTTGCGAAGCAGTGATTAAGAAAATGTGGAATAATCAGGAGAGAGTGCTGGATCCAGCGTCGACTCTGAAGAAGAGGAAATGTTTTTGGAAGGTCTCGATCCTGTTTTAGATCGGTAAGTGTCTACATTTAGTATGTTTTTGTTGCTTTGTTTTGTAGTTTTGTGTTTCTACACTATTACGGCTTATTAGTACATTCAAGTACCGCAAAATTCATTTTTTATTCAAGTTCTGAGTTAGAAGCTAGTGATGTAAGTTGTAACAATGTATCGTGGATAGTGAAAATCTGTATTGTGTATATTTCACCCAAAATAAAAATGACAGTGTGAGGAAAAAGTTAAATTTCACAGTGTTTTAGTGTCAGTACTACATTCAATTACTATAAAATGTTGAATATAATGTATAATAATGCAATGGGGGAATATTTGTGGGACCTGATAATGACAAATGTCTTATGTTGCCACTAAAAAGTGACCAGCAATATTTTAAATATATCTAGTCAGTGAGTGGGTGAGAGTGTAAGCATATTTGTCTAAAATAATTCAGTCTTTTCGGCTATTATCACCAGAATAGTTTTTACTATGTTGTCACCATTGTCCTGTGCGTTTGGTTATCAGCACCAGGTCCAAGCCTATTCATATCCACCCCAATGTAATACAAATTTAGCATTTCGGTATATTTTTTGTTATCCTTTTTACAATATGCCTTGGAGTATCGCAATAATATTGTATTGTGAGTTCAGTATTGTGCTATTTATCGAAATGTGACATGGGAGTATTGGTAAACCTCTAGAAGAAACCCTGTACAACGTACTTGAGCATATAACTTTATGTATGTACAGTTGTGTATGTAGAAAGCAGGACAAAGTTCAGACCAAATGTGTCAGAGGAAAAAATGCAATAATATGTGCTATTTTCTGTGCAAGATAATCTGTTATGTTGGGTTTATTTCTAATCCTTTTTGTGTAATTCAACAGTGAGGAAACTTCAGATGATGCCTGGGTACCAGAGGCCTCTGGAAAACAGACAAAACGTCCCTGCCTGGCTGCAACATCTCTCGCTGCCTCCAGAAGTTCCAGGGGAGGAGGAAAGAAAGGAAGACAGAGACAGCGCAGTACTTTGTGGTAAGCAAATAATGTGAAGCAAGAAATGTTTCTTGAGAGAAGAAACTGTTTTGGGGTATGATTATTGTCTGATTACAGTCTGAGTCATTAGCTGGTAGTGTAAATGTTTCAATAAGGGAAACAACAGAGTGGGTATGGAGGTCGATCACTGTATGTGAAAGATCCTTTGAATTTGAATAGAAAATTTGTAAGCTTGTGTAAATGTGCCATCAGGGTAACAATAGAGTGGGTATGTAGGTAGATCACTGTATGTGAATGATTCTTTGAATTTGAATAGAAAATCAGTAAGTTGATGTAAATGTGCCATCAGGGCAACAATAGAGTGTGTATGGGAGTAAATTGCTGTAGTTTTTTCTATGTGTAAGATAAACAGTTGTGTTGGGTTTATTTCTAATCCTTTTTGTGTAATTCAACAGTGATGAAACTTCAGATGATGACTGGGTACCAGAGGCCTCTGGACAACCGACAAAACGTCCCTGCCTGGCTGCAACATCTCTCACTGCCTCCAGAAGTTCCAGGGGAGGAGGAAAGAAAGGAAGACCGAGACAAACTCAGTACTTTGTAAATAGTCCTTTTTTTGGGGGGGTTGTTATCACTGTGTTGAATAACTAAGGAACAGATGTTTGTTGCTGTATACAATATATACATAAATAAAACTTTTTATTTGCTAAATAATGTATGTCATTATTCTAAACCTTTAAATTAATGGAAGTGAACAAAGACTTTGTTAAACGTCTTATACGTTACCAAGTGTCACTTTGGTGTCCTTTTGGAGCTCTTTCAAAAAAATATTATTTTACAAAAAAATATGCACATACATGCATTTTTATAAACATTTAGGGGTGAAAAATATACCAGAGAAAGTATATAAATTGAGCTTTGTCATGTTGTAATGAGAAAATAGATTGAAAGGATCAAACTAACTGGTTATACCTCATGGTAAAAGGTGGTTACCAAGTGTCCCTTTGGAGTCTCCAAGTGGCCTTTTTGGAAAGGTGCCTAGACATACTCAGAACTAAATGCTTGTAAAAAAGTCATTTTGGCTTGTATCAACTTCAAATTTGAAACGTACATTTAAAAGACATGTGGCTTTAGTTTACTTGTGTTTCCAGATCCATATATATTTCTGCCTTATGTATTTTTCTTGTTCATAAACCGTTATAATTTTTTTTTTCAATTGTCCATTGTGTTTGAGCTTATTTATCTCTCTACTAGTAATTTCTAGAGTAATTTTGAGTCTTTCATGGTAAACTGTCAAGTGTCAGCTTTCAAATAATACCTTTGATTTGTGTGTAGTCAGAAGGACTCATTAGCAGCAACAATTTTATTTTGGGTATGTCATTTTGCACTCCTTTGCCAAAAGTGGGGGTGACTGGTAAGGGGTTAAATGCCTGATTTTATTTCTTTTTGGTGTTTCAGGGCACTGAGGAACAGATGAAGTGTACCATGGGGCCATCAAGATTGCTGATGTTTAATTTAACATAAATTTAAAGAAATCAATAGTACTTCAACAAATGAGTGTACACATTAAATTAAGTCTTCAGGCTGGGAAAACCTCAAAAATGATCACATCTCAAATTGATTTAATCTACATATCAAACATTTTCCAGAGAATTTCTTATTTGATTTAACGTTTTCATCAGTCGACCTGCAGTAATTCATAACTGTGCTCCAGAGCTGTTGGGGGCAGCAGAGAGGCTAATGATGTCTTATCAGTTGTTTCGGAAGAAGAATAGAGGGTATGCACTGACGTCACTTTCCCGCCGGAACAGCCCCCTCAGCCGGACTGAGTGGCAGAAGAGCTGCTGCATGACTGGAGTTAAAAAGGGAAACTGCGACAACACGAGTAAATCAAACGTTTATCAGTTTAAACTAAAGGTTGGACTCGATATGGTGTTCCTTGCAACTTACCCAAGATCCAGTGATCCAAGGATATTGACATGCAGCCAGGAATTGTTTTTCCTGATATCTATATGTGCCTGATTTCGACGCCGGGGAATATAGGTATGTCTAAACCTGGGTGATCACTTATACAACCTGTTCTCACTCCCAAGGCCTCAAAATCTGAAGCATGGTCAATTACCTACAGCGTCTCAATGAAGACGCTAAAGGCACCCCTAGGCGTCATTTTTCGACACAAAAAATTCAATGAGAAACCTTTGGCATCATACACAGACATGGTGGGCATGGGAACGTTATCGTCATGATGAAATTATACAACCCCAAATCAGAAAAAGTTGGGACAGTATTGAAAACGCAAAAAAAAAAAGAAGTGATTTCTAAATTTACTTTGACTTGTATTTCATTGCAGACAATATGAACACAAAATATTTCATGTTTTGTCTGGTCAACTTCATGTCATTTGTAAATATGCATCCTTTCCTGTCATTCAGACCTGCAACACATTTCAAAAAAAGTTGGGACAGGAGCAATTTAGGGCTAGTAATGAGGTAAAATGGTTAAATAATGATGTGATGTCAACAGGTGATTGTAATTATGATTTGGTACAAAAGCAGCATCCAAGAAAGGTCTAATCCTTTAGGAGCAAAGATGGGCTGAGGATCGCCAGTTTGCCAACAAATACGTGAGAAAATTATTGAAATGTTTAAAAACAATGTTCCTCAAAGAAAGATAGGAAGAGATTTGGATATTTCACATTCAACAGTGCATAACATAATTAAAAGATTCAAGGAATCTGGAGGAATTTCAGTGCGTAAAGGACAAGGGCGCAAGCCTAAGCTGAACAACCGTGATCTCCGATCCCTCAGGCGGCACTGCATCAAGAATCGTCATTCATCTATAAGCGATATCACCACATGGGCTCAGGACTACTTTGGCAAACCTTTGTCAAGTACCACAATACGTAGTTACATCCACAAATGCCAGTTAAAACTGTACTGTGCCAAAAGGAAGCCCTATGTTAACAGTGTCCAGAAGCGCCGTCGACTTCTCTGGGCTCTGAGGCATCTGGGATGGACCATCACACAGTGGAAACGTGTACTGTGGTCAGATGAATCAGTATTTCAGGTATTTTTTGGGAGGAATGGACACCGTGTGCCCCGGACCAAAGAAGAAAAGGATCATCCAGACTGTTACCAGCAACAAGTCCAAAAGCCAGGGTCTGTCATGGTATGGGGTTGTGTCAGTGCCCTTGGCAAAGGTAACTTGCACTTCTGTGAAGGCACCATTAATGCTGAAAAGTACATAGAGATTTTAGAGCATAATATGCTGCCTTCAAGAAGACATCTTTTCCAGGGACGTCCATGCATATTTCAACAAGACAATGCAAAACCACATTCTGCACACATTACAAAGTCCTGGCTGCGGAGGAAGAGGGTACGGGTACTTGACTGGCCTGCCTGCAGTCCCGACCTGTCTCCAATAGAGAATTTTGAAGCGCAAAATGCGACAACGAAGACCCCGTACTGTTGCCCACCTTAAGACTTGTTTGCAGGAAGAATGGGACAAAATTACACCTGAAACACTTCAACACTTGGTGTCTTCAGTCTCTCCTAAATGTCTTTTAAGTGTTGTGAAAAGGAATGGCAACATTACAAAGTGGTAAATGCTTTACTGTCCCAACTTTTTTTGAAATGTGTTGCAGGTCTGAATGACAGGAAAGGATGCATATTTACAAATGACATGAAGTTGACCAGACAAAACATGAAATATTTTGTGTTCATATTGTCTGCAATGAAATACAAGTCAAAGTAAATTTAGAAATCACTTCTTTTTTTTATTTATTTGCGTTTTCCATACTGTCCCAACTTTTTCTGATTTGGGTTGTATATCGAGTTATGATTTTGCCATTATGACATGTTGTAGTGTGATTCTCATTTTAATCAGCCAGCATAATTTTATTTACATTGTAATTTTTATTTAGACACGTTTTAACCTGTAACCCAACCTCATCCCATCCCTAAACCTAGCCATGTATATGGTATAAAATACAGGATATAACAGGCAGATGATACTGCAGAGACAATTTATTCAAAAAGTACAAATATTCCCAGTGTTCCGAGGCCAAACGATAGATTTATGTGAAGAAAATCCCCCAAATCAGAGTGTCCATCCGCCAAAGATCAATTGCGTCATTACGTCAGCTTTGATTGTAAAATGTCATTGGCTCTCGTGTGTCTTGTGTCTGATTGCATCATGCTAAAGAGTCGTGTGTATCTTTTGAATGAGATATGAATGAGTGCGCTGCCATTGTGTTCACAGAGCGGCTGGATCATCATTTCAGTGATTAAAACATTATGATCATCTCTGTTCATTACAGATATCATAAGATATCGTATGACATCAGAAGACTTGGAATGCAACATG
>JARQWZ010008252.1:12500-15000 GCA_033150135.1 Gobio occitaniae
ATTACTGTAATTCCGTACATTACTACAGACTATTGAAGCAAACTGCTAATTTTCATTTACCTTAAAGGATTAGTTCACTTTTAAATCAACTTCTGCTGATAGTTTCCTCACCTCATGTCATCCGAGATGTCCATGTCTTTCTTTCTGCAGTCGAAAAGAAATGAAGGTTTTGGATGAAAACAGTCCAGGGTTTTTCTACATATAATGGACTTCAATGGGACCCAAACGGGTCAAATATCAGTTTCAGTGCAGCTTTAAACGACACCAGATGATGAATAAGGGTCTGATCTAGACAAACCATCAGTTTCTGAGAGAAACCCAGCAGTATTTATGCTATTATTTTACCTCTTATCAGACGAGCGTGATCATCTCTGAGCTCAGACATAACTTCTGCTAAGTGAGGTCAAATACGAGCGTGGTCATAGATGTATTGATAGTAGATGCCTCATTAGCGACTGCACGGATCAGTAGAATGAGGCATCTACTATTGATATATCTATGACCACGCTCGTATTTGACCTCACTCTCCTGAAGTTATGTCTGAGCTCAGAGATGATCACGCTCGTCTGTTAAGAGGTAAAATAATAATGTTTGGGACTTACATCAGACGGCAAACGCCTCAAGATCCCCAGAGCTCGCTTAAAGACGAGGGGAAATATGGCTTTCAAAGTTATTGGACCCACATTATGGAACAATCTTCCCTCTCAGTTAGAACTGTGGCCATCAGTGTTGGGGAAACGCATTATAAATAACTTGAGTTACGTAATAATATCACTTTTTCCAAGTAACTAGTAAAGTAACGCATTACTCTTCAAATTTACAACAAAATATCTGAGTTACTTTTTCACATTAATTTGACTGACAGTTCATGTTGAGAGTTAGTGCAGAGGTGTGTGTGTGTGTGTGTGTGTGTGTGTGTGTGTGTGTGGTGTGTGTGTGTGTGTGTGTGTGTGTGTGTGTGTGTGTGTGTGTGTGTGTTTGTGTGTGTGTGTGTGTGTGTGTGTGTGTGTGTGTGTGTGTGTGTGTGTGTGTGTGTGTGTGTGTGTGTGTGAACATGATGTTATTGTAGTTCTAGACTAAATGTGAGCATTTATTTCTCTCACTTGCACAATAAAGATTCTGTTCTCCTCAAAATGAATAAAATCAGTCAAATGCAAAATCAGAACCTCCAATAATTAAATGTTAAATAAAACAACTATTTTTATGCATAATCTACCTTTATATTTAATTGACCAATGTCTTGCTGCTGAGCTTTGATGATGAAAATGACTAGATTTAGTTGTTTTTATTGGTCAAACTTTTGTTCTCCGGCGTCCTCTTCTCCATTATCCAGAGCTGCGCCCTCTAGTGTAAAACTCATTTTTTTAGGGTAGGTTTTTATTGAACGTTTGTATCAATTTTATATAGTTTTTGATTTAACATTCTTCTTTTTTAATCATTTTTCTTTTTTGTTTATTTCTATTTTTGTGTACTGTTTCTGTAAAGTGCTTTGAGATGCACATTTAAAGGCGCTATAGAAAATAAAGATTTATTATTATTATTATTATTATTACTGTTCATGCACGAATCTGCATTTTTACCTCAGCCTGGGGCTTATTATTTACATTCTGGTATGAAGAGGTCTTTACCGTTGCAAAAAAAATATTACTTTTTTGTTATAAAAAACCCCAAAAACAAGCCCAGGTGAGAAAAAGTAACGTAATGCATTACTTTTCTTAAAAAGTAACTAAGTAACTCAATTAGTTACTTTTTAAGGGAGTAACGCAATATTGTAACGCATTACTTTTCACAGTAACTTTCCCCAACACTGATGGCCGCTCTATCTGAGTTCAAATCCAGTCTAAAAACACACTTGCTCTCTTTGGCTTTTAACTTATAAGTTGGTTTAATTTTTATCTCTTGCATTACAACTATTATAAATATCGTTTTTTTATGTTTTTACTTGTTTTACTTGTATTGTACTGTTGTACAGCTCTGTGGTGGTTGTTAACCGTGCTCTATAAATGACCCTGACTGCAGCGGCCGTGATCCGGCTGGGGCTGATGGAGATGGTGGCGTTCTCCAAGCTCTTCTGCAAGAGCTCCGTCTCCTCCTCCACCTTCCTGGAGAGCTGCGGCGTAGCTGACCTCATCACCACCTGCTACGGCGGACGCAACCGCCGCGTGGCCGAGGCCTTCGCCCGCACACAGAAGGTCACACACACACACACACACACACACACACACACACACACACACACACACACACACACACACACACACACTATATACACTCACCTAAAGGATTTTTAGGAACACCTGTTCAATTTCTCATTAATGCAATTATCTAATCAACCAATCACATGGCAGTGTCTTCAATGCCTTTAGGGGTGTGGTCCTGGTCAAGTCAATCTCCTGAACTCCACACTGAATGTCGGAATGGGAAAGAAAGGAGATTTAAGACATTTTGAGCGTGGCATGGTTGTTGGTGCCAGACGGGCCGGTCTGAGTATTTCACAATC
>JARQWZ010008253.1:12500-28686 GCA_033150135.1 Gobio occitaniae
CACTGGGTTGTTACGGCTGACCTCAAACACTGGGTTGTTACGCCTGACCCCAAACACTGGGTTGTTACGGCTGACCCCAAACACTGTGTTGTTATGTCTGACCCCAAACACTGGGTTGTTACGTCTGACCCCAAACACTGGGTTGTTACGTCTGACCCCAAGCACTGGGTTGTTACGTCTGAGCCCAAACACTGGGCTGTTATGTCTGACCCCAAGCACTGGGTTGTTACGTCTGACCCCAAACACTGGGTTGTTACGTCTGACCCCAAACACTGGGTTGTTACGGCTGACCCCAAACACTGGGTTGTTACGTCTGACCCCAAACACTGGGTTGTTACTGCTGACCCCAAACACTGGGTTGTTACGCCTGACCCCAAACACTGGGTTGTTACGTCTGACCCCAACCTTACGACACTGGGTTGTTACGTCTGACCCCAAACACTGGGTTGTTTCGTCTGACCCCAAGCACTGGGCTGTTACGTCTGACCCCAAACACTGGGCTGTTACGTCTGACCCCAAACACTGGGTTGTTACGTCTGACCCCAAACACTGGGTTGTTACGTCTGACCCCAAACACTGGGCTGTTACGCCTGACCCCAAACACTGGGTTGTTACGTCTCACCCCCAAACACTGGGTTGTTACGTCTGACCCCAAACACTGGGTTGTTACGTCTGACCCCAAACACTGGGTTGTTACGGCTGACCCCAAGCACTGGGTTGTTACGGCTGTCCCCAAGCACTGGGTTTTTTACGGCTGACCCCAAACAATGGGTTGTTACGGCTGACCCCAAACAATGGGTTGTTACGGCTGACCTCAAACAATGGGTTGTTACATCTGACCCAAACACTGGGTTGTTACGGCTGACCCCAAACAATGGGTTGTTACGGCTGATCCCAAGCACTGGGTTGTTACGTCTGACCCCAAACACTGGGTTGTTACAGCTGACCCCAAACAATGGGTTGTTACGGCTGACCCCAAACACTGGGTTGTTATTGCTGACCCCAAACAATGGGTTGTTACGGCTGACCTCAAACAATGGGTTGTTACATCTGACCCCAAACACTGGGTTGTTACGGCTGACCCCAAACAATGGGTTGTTACGGCTGATCCCAAGCACTGGGTTGTTACGTCTGACCCCAAACACTGGGTTGTTACGGCTGACCCCAAACACTGGGTTGTTACGGCTGACCCCAAACACTGGGTTTTTACGGCTGACCCCAAACAATGGGTTGTTACGGCTGACCCCAAACACTGGGTTGTTACGTGTGACCCCAAGCACTGGGTTGTTACGGCTGACCCCAAACATTGGGTTGTTACGTCTGACCCCAAACACTGGGTTGTTACGTCTGACCCCAAACACTGGGTTGTTACGTCTGACCCCAAACATTGGGTTGTTACGTCTGACCCCAAACACTGGGTTGTTACGTCTGACCCCAAACACTGGGTTGTTACGGCTGACCTCAAACACTGGTGTACGTTGACCCAACCTGGTTGTTACGTCTGACCCCAAACACTGGGTTGTTACGGCTGACCCCAAACACTGGGTTGTTACGTCTGACCCCAAGCACTGGGTTGTTACGTCTGACCCCAAACACTGGGTTGTTACGTCTGACCCCAAACACTGGGTTGTTACGTCTGACCCCAAACACTGGTTGTTACGTCTGACCCCAAACACTGGGTTGTTACGTCTGACCCCAAGCACTGGGTTGTTACGTCTGACCCCAAACACTGGGCTGTTACGTCTGACCCCAAGCACTGGGTTGTTACGTCTGACCCCGAACACTGGGTTGTTACGTCTGACCCCAAACACTGGGTTGTTACGTCTGACCCCAAACACTGGGTTGTTACGGCTGACCCCAAACACTGGGTTGTTACGTCTGACCCCCGAACACTGGGTTGTTACGTCTGACCCCAAACACTGGGTTGTTACGTCTGACCCCAAACACTGGGTTGTTACGGCTGACCCCAAACACTGGGTTGTTACGTCTGACCCCAAACACTGGGTTGTTACGGCTGACCCCAAACACTGGGTTGTTACGTCTGAGCCCAAACACTGGGCTGTTACGTCTGACCCCAAGCACTGGGTTGTTACGTCTGACCCCAAACACTGGGTTGTTACGTCTGACCCCAAACACTGGGTTGTTACGGCTGACCCCAAACACTGGGTTGTTACGTCTGACCCCAAACACTGGGTTGTTACGGCTGACCCCAAACACTGGGTTGTTACGCTTGACCCCAAACACTGGGTTGTTACGTCTGACCCCAAACACTGGGTTGTTACGTCTGACCCCAAACACTGGGTTGTTACGTCTGACCCCAAGCACTGGGCTGTTACGTCTGACCCCAAACACTGGGCTGTTACGTCTGACCCCAAACACTGGGTTGTTACGTCTGACCCCAAGCACTGGGTTGTTACGTCTGACCCCAAACACTGGGTTGTTACGTCTGACCCCAAACACTGGGTTGTTACGTCTGACCCCAAACACTGGGTTGTTACGTCTGACCCCAAACACTGGGTTGTTACGTCTGACCCCGAACACTGGGTTGTTACGGCTGACCCCAAACACTGGGTTGTTACGTCTGACCCCAAACACTGGGTTGTTACGGCTGACCCCAAACACTGGGTTGTTACGTCTGACCCAAACACTGGGTTGTTACGTCTGACCCCAAACACTGGGTTGTTACGTCTGACCCCAAGCACTGGGTTGTTATGTCTGAGCCCAAACACTGGGCTGTTACGTCTGACCCCAAGCACTGGGTTGTTACGTCTGACCCCAAACACTGGGTTGTTACGTCTGACCCCAAACACTGGGTTGTTACGGCTGACCCCAAACACTGGGTTGTTACGTCTGACCCCAAACACTGGGTTGTTACGTCTGACCCCAAACACTGGGTTGTTACGGCTGACCCCAAACACTGGGTTGTTACGCCTAACCCCAAACACTTGGTTGTTACGTCTGACCCCAAACACTGGGTTGTTACGTCTGACCCCAAACACTGGGTTGTTACGTCTGACCCCAAGCACTGGGCTGTTACGTCTGACCCCAAACACTGGGCTGTTACGTCTGACCCCAAACACTGGGTTGTTACGTCTGACCCCAAGCACTGGGTTGTTACGTCTGACCCCAAACACTGGGTTGTTACGTCTGACCCCAAACACTGGGTTGTTACGTCTGACCCCAAACACTGGGTTGTTACGTCTGACCCCCAAACACTGGTGCTGTTACGCCTGACCCCAAACACTGGGTTGTTACGTCTCACCCCCAAACACTGGGTTGTTACGTCTGACCCCAAACACTGGGTTGTTACGTCTGACCCCAAACACTGGGTTGTTACGGCTGACCCCAAACACTGGGTTGTTACGGCTGACCCCAAACACTGGGTTTTTACGGCTGACCCCAAACAATGGGTTGTTACGGCTGACCCCAAACACTGGGTTGTTACGTATGACCCCAAGCACTGGGTTGTTACGGCTGACCCCAAACACTGGGTTGTTACATCTGACCTCAAACACTGGGTTGTTATGCCTGACCCCAAAACACTGGGTTGTTACGGCTGACCCCAAGCACTGGGTTGTTACGGCTGTCCCCAAGCACTGGGTTTTTACGGCTGACCCCAAACAATGGGTTGTTACGGCTGACCCCAAACAATGGGTTGTTACGGCTGACCTCAAACAATGGGTTGTTACATCTGACCCCAAACACTGGGTTGTTACGGCTGACCCCAAACAATGGGTTGTTACGGCTGATCCCAGCACTGGGTTGTTACGTCTGACCCCAAACACTGGGTTGTTACAGCTGACCCCAAACAATGGGTTGTTACGGCTGACCCAAACACTGGGTTGTTATTGCTGACCCCCAAACAATGGGTTGTTACGGCTGACCCCAAGCACTGGGTTGTTACGTCTGACCCCAAACACTGGGTTGTTACGGCTGACCCCAAACAATGGGTTGTTACGGCTGACCCCAAACACTGGGTTGTTATGGCTGACCCCAAACAATGGGTTGTTACGGCTGACCCCAAACACTGGGTTGTTACGTCTGACCCCAAGCACTGGGTTGTTATGGCTGACCCCAAACACTGGGTTGTAATGGCTGACCCCAAACACTGGGTTGTAATGGCTGACCCCAAACACTGGGTTTGTTACAGCTGACCCCAAACAATGTGTTGTTACGGCTGACCCCAAACACTGGGTTGTTACGTCTGACCCCAAACACTGGGTTGTTACGTCTGACCCCCAAACACTGGGTTGTAATGGCTCAACCCAAACACTGGGTTGTTACAGCTGACCCCAAACAATGGGTTGTTACGGCTGACCCCCAAACACTGGGTTGTTACGGCTGACCCCAAACACTGGGTTGTTACGTCTGACCCCAAACACTGGGTTGTTGCGTCTGACCCCAAACACTGGGTTGTTACTTCTGACCCCAAGCACTGGGTTTTTACGTCTGACCCCAAATACTGGGTTGTTACGTCTGACCCCAAGCACTGGGTTGTTACGTCTGACCCCAAACACTGGGCTGTTACGTCTGACCCCAAACACTGGGTTGTTACGTCTGACCCCAAACACTGGGTTGTTACGTCTGACCCCAAGCACTGGGTTGTTACGTCTGACCCCAAACACTGGGCTGTTTTGTCTGACCCCAAACACTGGGTTGTTGAGTCTGACCCCAAACACTGGGTTGTTACGTCTGACCCCAAACACTGGGTTGTTACGGCTGACCCCAAACACTGGGTTGTTACGTCTGACCCCAAACACTGGGTTGTTACGTCTGACCCCAAACACTGGGTTGTTACGTCTGACCCCAAACACTGGGTTGTTACAGCTGACCCCAAACACTGGGTTGTTACAGCTGACCCCAAACACTGGGTTGTTTACGGCTGACCCCAAGCACTGGGGTTTTTATGGCTGACCCCAAACAATGGGTTGTTACGGCTGACCCCAAACACTGGGTTGTTACGTCTGACCCCAAGCACTGGGTTGTTATGCCTGACCCCAAACACTGGGTTGTTACGTCTGACCCAAGCACTGGGTTGTTACGGCTGACCCCAAGCACTGGGTTTTTACGGCTGACCCCAAACAATGGGTTGTTACGGCTGACCCCAAACACTGGGTTGTTACGTCTGACCCCAAACACTGGGTTGTTACGGCTGACCCCAAACACTGGGTTGTTACGTCTGACCCCAAACACTGGGTTGTTACGTCTGACCCCAAACACTGGGTTGTTACGTCTGACCCCAAGCACTGGGGTTGTTACGTCTGACCCCAAACACTGGGCTGTTACGTCTGACCCCAAACACTGGGCTGTTACGTCTGACCCCACACACTGGGCTGTTATGTCTGACCCCAAACACTGGGTTGTTACGTCTGACCCCAAACACTGGGTTGTTACGTCTGACCCCAAACACTGGGTTGTTACGTCTGACCCCAAACACTCGGCTGTTACATCTGACCCCAAACACTGGGTTGTTACGTCTGACCCCAAACACTGGGTTGTTACGGCTGACCCCAAACACTGGGTTGTTACGTCTGACCCCAAACACTGGGTTGTTACGTCTGACCCCAAACACTGGGTTGTTACGGCTGACCCCAAACACTGGGTTGTTACGGCTGACCCCAAGCACTGGGTTTTTACGGCTGACCCCAAACAATGGGTTGTTACGGCTGACCCCAAACACTGGGTTGTTACGTCTGACCCCAAGCACTGGGTTGTTACGGCTGACCCCAAACACTGGGTTGTTACCTCTGACCTCAAACACTGGGTTGTTACGCCTGACCCCAAACACTGGGTTGTAACGGCTGACCCCAAGCACTGGGTTGTTACGGCTGACCCCAAGCACTGGGTTTTTACGGCTGACCCCAAACAATGGGTTGTTACGGCTGACCCCAAACAATGGGTTGTTACGGCTGACCTCAAACAATGTGTTGTTACGTCTGACCCCAAACACTGGGTTTTAATGGCTGACCCCAAACACTGGGTTGTTACAGCTGACCTCAAACAATGGGTTGTTACGGCTGACCTCAAACACTGGGTTGTTACGTCTGATCCCAAACACTGGGTTGTTACGTCTGACCCCAAACACTGGGTTGTTACGTCTGACCCCAAACACTAGGTTGTTACGACTGACCCCAAACACTGGGTTGTTACGTCTGACCCCAAACACTGGGTTGTTACGTCTGACCCCAAACACTGGGTTGTTACGGCTGACCCCAAACACTGGGCTGTTACGTCTGACCAAAACACTGGGTTGTTACGTCTGACCTCAAACACTGGGTTGTTACGTCTGACCCCAAACACTGGGTTGTTACGGCTGACCCCAAACACTGGGCTGTTACGTCTGACCCCAAAACACTGGGTTGTTACGTCTGACCTCAAACACTGGGTTGTTACGTCTGACCCCAAACACTGGGCTGTTACGTCTGACCCCAAACACTGGGTTGTTACGTCTGACCTCAAACACTGGGTTGTTACGTCTGACCCCAAACACTGGGTTGTTACGGCTGACCCCAAACACTGGGCTGTTACGTCTGACCCCAAACACTGGGTTGTTACGTCTGACCTCAAACACTGGGTTGTTACGTCTGACCCCAAACACTGGGTTGTTGCGTCTGACCCCAAACACTGGGTTGTTACGTCTGACCCCAAACACTGGGCTGTTACGTCTGACCCCAAACACTGGGTTGTTACGTCTGACCTCAAACACTGGGTTGTTACGTCTGACCTCAAACACTGGGTTGTTACGTCTGACCCCAAACACTGGGTTGTTACGTCTGACCCCAAACACTGGGCTGTTACGTCTGACCCCAAACACTGGGTTGTTACTTCTGACCTCAAACACTGGGTTGTTACGTCTGACTCCAAACACTGGGTTGTTACGTCTGACCCCAAACACTGGGTTGTTACGTCTGACCCCAAACACTGGGTTGTTACTTCTGACCTCAAACACTGGGTTGTTACGTCTGACTCCAAACACTGGGTTGTTACGTCTGACCCCAAACACTGGGTTGTTACGTCTGACCCCAAACACTGGGTTGTTACGTCTGACCTCAAACACTGGGTTGTTACGTTTGACCCCCAAACACTGGGTTGTTACGGCTGACCCCAAACACTGGGCTGTTACGTCTGACCCCAAACACTGGGTTGTTACGTCTGACCCCAAACACTGGGCTGTTACGTCTGACCTCAAACACTGGGTTGTTACGTCTGACCCCAAACACTGGGTTGTTACGTCTGACCCCAAACACTGGGTTGTTACGTCTGACCCTAAACAATGGGTTGTTACGTCTGACCCCAAACACTGGGCTGTTACGTCTGACCCCAAACACTGGGTTGTTACGTCTGACCCCAAACACTGGGTTGTTACGTCTGACCCCAAACACTGGGTTGTTACGTCTGACCTCAAACACTGGGTTGTTACGTCTGACCCCAAACACTGGGCTGTTACGTCTGACCTCTCAAACACTGGGTTGTTACGTCTGACCCCAAACACTGGGTTGTTACGTCTGACCCCAAACACTGGGTTGTTACGTCTGACCCCAAACACTGGGCTGTTACGTCTGACCCCAAACACTGGGTTGTTACGTCTGACCCCAAACACTGGGCTGTTACGTCTGACCTCAAACACTGGGTTGTTACGTCTGACCCCAAACACTGGGTTGTTACGTCTGACCCCAAACACTGGGTTGTTACGTCTGACCCCAAACACTGGGTTGTTACGTCTGACCTCAAACACTGGGTTGTTACGTCTGACACCCAAACACTGGGTTGTTACGTCTGACCCCAAACACTGGGTTGTTACGTCTGACCCCAAACACTGGGTTGTTACGTCTGACCCTAAACAATGGGTTGTTACTTCTGACCCCAAACACTGGGTTGTTACGTCTGACCCCAAACACTGGGTTGTTTCGTATGACCCTAAACACTGGGTTGTTACGTCTGACCCCAAACACTGGTTGTTACGTCTGACCCCAAACACTGGGTTGTTACGTCTGACCCCAAGCACTGGGTTGTTACGGTCTGAGCCCAAACACTGGGCTGTTACGTCTGACCCCAAGCACTGGGTTGTTACGTCTGACCCCAAACACTGGGTTGTTACGTCTGACCCCAAACACTGGGTTGTTACGTCTGACCTCAAACACTGGGTTGTTACGTTTGACCCCAAACACTGGGTTGTTACGTCTGACCCCAAACACTGGGCTGTTACGTCTGACCCCAAACACTGGGTTGTTACGTCTGACCCCAAACACTGGGCTGTTACGTCTGACCTCAAACACTGGGTTGTTACGTCTGACCCCAAAACACTGGGTTGTTACGGTCTGACCCCAAACACTGGGTTGTTACGTCTGACCCTAAACAATGGGTTGTTACGTCTGACCCCAAACACTGGGCTGTTACGTCTGACCCCAAAACACTGGGTTGTTACGTCTGACCCCAAACACTGGGTTGTTACGTCTGACCCCAAACACTGGGTTGTTACGTCTGACCTCAAACACTGGGTTGTTACGTCTGACCCCAAACACTGGGCTGTTACGTCTGACCTCAAACACTGGGTTGTTACGTCTGACCCCAAACACTGGGTTGTTACGTCTGACCCCAAACACTGGGTTGTTACGTCTGACCCCAAACACTGGGCTGTTACGTCTGACCCCAAACACTGGGTTGTTACGTCTGACCCCAAACACTGGGCTGTTACGTCTGACCTCAAACACTGGGTTGTTACGTCTGACCCCAAACACTGGGTTGTTACGTCTGACCCCAAACACTGGGTTGTTACGTCTGACCCCAAACACTGGGTTGTTACGTCTGACCTCAAACACTGGGTTGTTACGTCTGACCCCAAACACTGGGTTGTTACGTCTGACCCCAAACACTGGGTTGTTACGTCTGACCCTAAACAATGGGTTGTTACTTCTGACCCCAAACACTGGGTTGTTACGTCTGACCCCAAACACTGGGTTGTTTCGTATGACCCTAAACAACTGGGTTGTTACGTCTGACCCCAAACACTGGGTTGTTACGTCTGACCCCAAACACTGGGTTGTTACGTCTGACCCCAAACACTGGGTTGTTACGTCTGGCCTCAAACACTGGGTTGTTACGTCTGACCCCAAACACTGGGTTGTTACGTCTGACCTCAAACACTGGGTTGTTACGTCTGACCCCAAACACTGGGTTGTTACGTCTGACCTCAAACACTGGGTTGTTACGTCTGACACAGGATCTGGGTAACACAAAAACTACCCAAAACACTGAAAAAATAACCCCAAAAATGACCCAAAAGGCTCAACCCAGGATTTGGGTAGAAAAAAAGTGTAAAGTCCCAGCTAACAAAAATGTGTTTTTAAGAATGTTTTGCTAATGTTCCTATTAATGTTTTTTTCCTGAATGTTCTCTAAATGTTGGAAATGTTTTTTAAACTGGAACGCAAACATTATGATAATTCTGATGATCATTATGCAAACATCACGATAATGTTACTTTTTGAAAGTTTGAACTCTGAACTTTCCGAAACAAGTGTTCTACAAACGTCCAACTGAAACATTTCAGAAAAAAAAGAAACATTCTATGATCAATGAATAAATGTATAAACATCTTGAGAACATTATTAAAGACCAAACAAACATTCTGCTAACGTTACAGGAAGAACGTTGAGAGAATATTGCCAGAACGTTAGCTAGAGTAGATCTTGTTTACAGATTTAGCTGGACTTGTTCCAGGTTCAAAGATTCAAAATGTGTCTTCTATTCAGTGTTTAAAACTATTTCCAGGTTAAATTGTTAATATTGCGTCAGAAATAACTATTACAATAGGCTGCATGTTTAATTTCTCACCACTTGTTGTTTGGCTGTTCTTGTTAATAATCCCCTGTCTCTCAGATCATTCGTCCTCAGATCTGCAGGTGATGACATCATGGCTCTGAGATCAGCGTCCGCTGCTCTGAAAGTGTCTTAATGCGGTCATTACGCCACACTTTGCAGCCGGAGGATCTCTAAAGTGCAGCTCAGTTCAGGCTGTGAACAGTAATTAATAGTGATCCATCTACTGTGTGTGTGTGTGTGTGTGTGTGTGTGTGAGTGCGCAGCGGACGCTGAGATGGTGAATATAACTCATAGGTCCGGGAATGAAAAGATAACGGACTGTAAATTCAATTTCTTCTCCCATCCGTACCTGAGGAACGCTCCAGGAACTTCCAGCATCCTCTTTGGGTAATTTAGTTTTTTCTCAGCGTAGACTAACATGTCGGAAACGTTCATTATTGCGCTTATGGCTCGTTAATTAGGCTTGTAAAGCTGACATGAGTGGCCCCTGATGTGTGCGGAGCCCCGGGCCCCTAGAGCACACACAGAGAGAGACAGAGGCTTGCTGCGATCAGCGGACTTGCGCTGGTTTACAGATTATAATATACATATATTCATGATGTAACTGCTGTGGTTAACTTTAAAAGCATTTTATTTTCCCCTTGAGGTCCATTATATCATTTCAAGCTTTTCTGGTCCTGACAGTCTCTTGTGCTACTGTGCCTTTAAGACCTCTCTGTTTAAACGTCTGCTGTGATTGGCTAAGCCCTTTGCTTTTGAAATGAGTGTTTTGTCAGATCGTCATGTTTGGGATGTGTGATAATTCTGATTTTTTTAATATTTTTTGAAAGACGTGCTCACCAAGGCAGCATTTATTTGATCATGAATACAGTAACAATTGTGAAATATTACTCTGATGGTAAAATAATAGTTTTCTATGTGAATATATATAGTAAAGTGTCATTTATTCCAGTGATCAAAGCTGAATTTATCATCATTACTCCAGTCTTCAGTGTCACATGACCCTTCACTAATCATTCTCATATGAGGATCTGATGATCAACACACCATTTATGATTATTATCAATGTTGAAAACAGTTCATATTCTTTGTTTTCAGGATTCTTTGATGAACAGAAAGTTCATAAGAACAGCATTTGTTTGAAATAGAATCTTTTGTAATATTATAAATGTCTTTTAATCAAATTAATGCATCCTTGCTGTATAAAAAACATTAATTTCTTACTGACCCCAAACTTTTATACAGCATATGTAATATTTTTCTTTGCTTTAGTTCTATTATATAGACAATATTTATTATATTTGTAAAGGACAGTGGATCATCCATAGAGACCAACTGTTAATAAAACAACACTTTATTAATTACATTATTTTTTACACTTTAGATGTACAGAGCATCCGGAGAGTATTCACAGCGCTTCACTTTTTCAACATTTTGTTGTGTTGCAGCCTTGTTCCAAAATGGATTAAATTCATATTTTTTTCCCCTCAGTTTTACAAACAATACCCCATGATGTCAACGTGAAAGAAGTTTGTTTGAAATCTTTGCTAATTTATTTAAAAAAAAAAAAAAACACACACATGTCCATGAGTATTCACAGGCTTTGCCATGTTGAGATCAGGTGCTCCTGTTTCCGCTGATCATCCTGGAGATGTTTCTACAGCTCGACTGGAGTCCACCTGTGGTAACTTCAGCTGATTGGACGTGATTTGGAAAGGCACACACCTGTCTATATAAGGTCCCACAGTTAACAGTGCCACCAGGACTCTTCCTAGAGCTGAGCGATAGGGCCTAGGGCCTTAGTCAGGTACCCCCTTTTTTCACCAAAGCGAAGCTAGAGCTAGATCGGAGCCAGAGCCTAGTTTCAAATCGGTTCTTTGTGTTTCCACACCCAAAGCCCCAGCTCCGAGCTAGGAAAAGTGGTTCTTAAGTAGCAACAAAACATTGCTGGGCTAGAACAGGGCTAGAAGTAAGACCCGAATACGTCAGGCGCTGGGGGCAGAGTCAACAAGACCAACACAAACTGGAGATCCGCCATTGTTGAAATAGCAGCTAATGGAGCTAACAGCTGCTGCTCGTTTGTAATCTCTTGCTATACAAATCACGGCGAACTGCATGAATGCGTTGGATTCGCTGTGTTTTCGTTGTGTTTTGATGCCGATGTAGGATCGTAAAGCCATGTGAATCAATAGTAACGCAATGTTTGCTTTGTTGATGGAAGGCTTGTTCGCAGCGGTGCTGTGCAGAGACCGATCGCCGTATGATAACGAGTCCAGCGAGAGCATATGACTCCTTTTGCTTTTGATTCACTCATGCTGTTTTTATATCATACGTGGATCGGTCTGCGCAGCGCAGATGCGTCTCGAACAAGCCTGGTGTGTTTGTGTTTCCCGCTGCCCAGGGTTGCCAGGTTTTCACAACAAAACCCGGCCAATTGCTACTCAAAACAAGCCCAATCGCGTTTCAGGGGGCTTCCCCGGTAAAAATCACAATTAGGGGTAAAAATATGTTGTTTTTTTTTGGCATGGTTGCCTACTAAAATTCGCATTCCCGGGTCTAAATATTACATAATTGGGGTCGCTTCAACCCGCGGACATGAAAAACAGCCCGTGGGCATAACCCCAGACTTGGCAACATTGCCGCTGCCTCGCTAGCGTTGCTGAGAAAGATGAGACGGATACAGTGACGTAAGACATGGCTCTGTTGTGGCTCTCAGCCCGTGGAAAAGCAAATCGGATCTTAGAAGCTCCTCAGTCGAACCAACTATGAACTGGGACTAGCTCTGGCTATGAATTAGCTCTAGCACTGCCTTGGTGGAAAAGGGGTAAGGGAGGTCAAGAACCCGATGGTCATTCTGACAGAGCTCCAGCGTTTCTCTGTGGAGAGAGGAGAACCTTCCAGAAGAACAGCCATCTCTGCAGCTCTCCACCAATCAGGCCTGTGTGGGGGAGGGGCCAGACGTCACATGACAGCCCGTCTGGAGTTTCCCAAAAGGCACCTGAAGGACTCTCAGATCATGAGAAACTAATGTTCTGGTCTGAACAAACAAAGGACTCTTTGGCCTGAATGGCAGGCTGGAGGAAACCAGGCACCGCTCATCTCCTGACCAACACCCATCCCTACAGTGAAGCTGGTGGAGGCAGCATCATGATGTGGGGGTGTTTATCAGTGGCAGGAACTGGGAGACTCGTCAGGATCGAGGGAAAGATGAATCCTTGATGAAGACCTGCTCCAGAGCGCTCTGGACCTCAGACTGGGGCGAAGGTTCATCTTCCAACAGGACAACGAGCCAAGATAACAAAGGAGTGGCTCCGGGACGACTCTGTGAATGTCCTTGAGTGGCCCAGCCAGAGCCCAGACCTGAACCCGATTGACCATCTCTGGAGAGATCTGAGAAAGACCTGATGGAGCTTGAGAGGAAGAACGGGAGGAACCGCCCAAAAATAGATACTCGTACTCAAAAAGACCAGAGGCTGTGATTGGAGACAAAGGTGCTTCAACAAAGTATCGAGCAAAGGCTGTGAATACTTGTGATTTTTATCGTTTTTTATTTTTAACAAATTTGCAAAGATTTCAGACAAACTTCTTTCACGTTGTCATTATGGGGTATTGTTTGTAGAATTGAAGAAAATAATGAATTTAATCCATTTTGGAATAAGGCTGTAACATAACAATGAGGATAAAGTGAAGCGCTGTGAATGCTTTCCGGATGCTCTGTACATTCTAATACTTTTCTACTATATCTCAGTTGCATGTCAGCCGTATCTCAGCCATATGGTGTGGAATCAGTGTGTCGGGTCTCGGATCTCTTCCTCTCAGGATGAGTGTCGTATCCTACAGCTCTCTGGAGGGCTCGTATGCATAATGTAAAGCTCTGGTACAGAAGACAGATGATGAGTCCGGGCTCAAACAGTGGAAAGCTCCATTAAAGCAGCTTATGTAAGACTCGATGTGGAGGGAATACAAGCTGTCAGCCTGAAGAGATGAGGGAGAACTGATGAATGAGGGGATACAGGTGTGTTTGAGCGAATAACGTACCTATGTTCAGCATTACAGGCCTATGACATGCAACCGTGACGTATTTTCCTCCTTTACTCTCTTCCTCTGAACTTTTTGATGTCTTCAGCTATTTTTTTTTACAGAGTTCAGTGTCAAAAAGATCTGACAAAACCATAGAATAAAGTTAACAGGGCATGAAATATTGATTTACGCGCTCTCCAGCTCTTCCATTGGAATGAAAGGATTATGATATTAACAGCTGAAGTGCTTCTGCTGTATGAACATTCAATTAAGCAGCAGAACGTAGAGTAAAAACAGACTCGTTGCGTTTGATGGATAGGAACGTGTACGATCTGTAATATCTGGAGCTGTGTCATGCTGCCTTACGTTTCATCACTTCAAAAATAGCTTTTCTTACTTACAAGTGGATATATTAGTGCAACGTGGCCACAACTTAAAGGGGTGGTTGATTATGATTTGACTTGTTTAACTTTAGTGAGTGTGTAGTGTCGCTGTTTGAGCATAAACAACATCTGCAAAGATACGACGCTCAAAGATACAAAGCTTACAGTTACGACGCTCACAGTTACGACGCTCAAAAGTTAAAACGACGCTCAAAGTTACGACGCTAAAAAGTTAAAACGACGCTGAAAACTACAACGCTCAAAGTTATTACACTCAAAGTTACAATGCTGAAAGTTACGACGCTCAAAGTTACGACGCTCAAAGCTACGACGCTCAAAGCTACGACACTCAAAGCTACGACTCGCAAAGTTACGACGATCAAAGTTACGACGATCAAAGTTACGACGATCAAAGTTACGACGCTCAAAGCTATGAAGCTCAAAGTTTCGACGCTCAGTTACGACGCTCAAAGCTATGAAGCTCAAAGTTACGACGCTCAAAGTTACAAACAACGCTCAAATTTACGACGATCAAAGTTACGACACTCAAAGTTACAACGACGCTCAAAGTTACGACACTCAAAGTTACAACGACGCTCAAAGTTACGACGCTCAAAGTTAAGACGATCAAAGCTACGATGCTCAAAGTTATGACGCTCAAAAGCTACGATGCTCAAAGTTATGACGCGCAAAGCTATGATGCTCAATGTTACGACGCTCAAAGTTATGACGCTCAAAGCTAAGACACTCAAAGTTACGATGCAAAACATTACAATGCTCAAAGTTACGACGCTCAAAGCTACGATGCTCAAAGTTACGACGCTCAGTTACGATGCTCAAAGCTACGAAGCTCAAAGTTACGACGCTCAAAGTTACGACGCTCAAAGTTACGACGCTCAAAGTTACGACGCTCAAAGTTACGACGCTCAAAGCTACGACTCTCAAAGTTACGACGCTCACAGTTACGACCACTCAAAGTTACGAATGCTCAAAGTTACGACGCTCACAGTTACGATGCTCACAGTTACGACGCTCAAAGTTACGACGCTCAAAGCTACGACGCATAACATTACGACTCAAAGTTATGACGCTCAAAGTTACAATGCTCAAAGTTACGACGCTCAAAGCTACGATGCTAAAAGTTATGACGCTCAGTTACGACCCTCAAAGTTACGACGCTCAAAGTTACGACGCTCAAAGCTACGAAGCTCAAAGTTACGACGCTTAACGTAATGACGCTCAAAGTTACAATGCTCAAAGCTACGACGGTCAAAGCTACGATGCCTCAATTTTACGACGCTCAAAGTTACAATGCTCAAAGCTACGACGGTCAAAGCTACGTTGCTCAATTTTACGACGCTCAAAGTTACAACGATGCTCAAATTTACGAAGCTCACAGTTACGACACTCACAGTTACGACTCTCAAAGCTTCGACGCTCAAAGTTACGACGCTCAAAGTTACGACGCTCAACGTTATGACGCTCAAAGTTACAATGCTCAAAGTTACAATGCTTAAAGTTACGACGCTCAAAGTTACAACGACGCTCAAAGTTACGACGTTCAAAGTTACGACGTTCAAAGTTACGACACTCAAAGCTACGAAGCTCAAAGTTACGATGCTCAAAGTTACGATGCTCAAAGTTACGACGATCAAAGTTACGACACTCAAAGTTACAACGACGCTCAAAGTTAAGACGCTCAAAGTTACAATGCTCAATGTTACAACGCTCAAAGTTACAACAACGCTCAAAGTTACAACGACGCTCAATGTTATGACGCTCAGTTACGACTCTCAAGTTACAACGCTCAAAGTTCAGATGCAAAACATATTACAATGCTCAAAGTTACGACGCTCAAAGCAACGATGCTCGAAGTTACGACGCACAGTTACGACGCTCAAAGCTATGACGCTCACAGTTACGACACTCAAAGTTACGAATGCTCAAAGTTGCGACGCTCAC
>JARQWZ010008254.1:0-28666 GCA_033150135.1 Gobio occitaniae
CTCAATATCTACTGTTGAAACCACATCACAGTGGCCATTATTGATTCAGAAGTTCAGAGAAGCACTTTATTATTTGTGAGTTGAGAACAGAATGACATTCAGTGAATGAACCTGAAAGAATGGCACTTGTTTAAAACAGAAATGAAGGCATTGAGAATCAGGCCGTGCAGAGAGTTCGTCAGGGGCAGGGGCTCAAATGTAAAAAAGGGGCAATATATAAATATATATATATATAAATATATATATATATATATATATATATATATACCCTGTTCGGGCGAACCAGCCTCTTACTGCATGTCGTTGCCTTGTACCTGTACTTGTGTAATGACAATAAAGTTGAATCTAATCTAATCTAATCATATACACTCACACATATACATATATATATATATATGTATGTATATGTATATATATCCTTATGCTCATCAAGCCTGCATTTATTTAATCAAAAATACAGAAAAAACAGTAGCCTAATATTGTGAAATATTATTACATTGTGTTCTTTTTAACTTTTTATTAATTAAAGAATCTTGAAAAGAGTATCACAGTTTCCATCATTGACATTAAATCCTCATATTAGAATGATTTCTGAATGATCATGTGACACTGAAGAGTGGAGTAATGATGCTGAAAATCCCGCTGTGATCACAGGAATAAATTATATTTTAAATTATTTTAAAATAGAAAACCATTATTTTTATATATTTCGCAATATTGCTGTTTTTTATCAAATAAATGCAGGCTTGATGAACTTAAGAGACTTCTTTCATAATGCTGCATAATATTCAAAAATGGTAATCAGTCCTTTCATGTAACCATTTCTCCAGTCTACACTTCACATAATAGGCCTGTAGAAGCCGGTGGCACTTGGGTTTTGTTAACTTTGATAGTTTCATGAAATAGTAAACGGTGTATCAATATACATAAATACAAGTGAATTTAACACTACTTACCATTAATGCGACTTTTGCTGCTGTGGTTTTGTGCAGATTTGTTTGTTGTCTGTTAAAATCCATTTTGTCAGTGATGCAATTTATAAAATGAGACAAACCGCAGGAAATTGTTCCACAAACGTTAGTTCGTCTGTCCATGTATTTTTCAACCGATTTATGAATAAGAACAGAAAATTACCGCTTCACATCGCCCAATGGACTTTGAACTTGCTTTGCCAGATCACGATTGTTTGGTGTATAGCCTATTATGACAAAACGGGCATTGGTGAATTGTGTAATACTTTAAAATATATAATATGTAGATTTGTAATTAAATCAACACATTAGCTCTGATTATGGATGAAAAAAAACCCCATTGTTTTATTTTTTCCCGTAAGGCCACACACTCTCTGAAAGGACCATATTTGTCTCGAGAGCCGTTTCCGAACAGAGGAAAATCAGCTGTCAATCAAAACGCACGCAACCCATAGCAACGCGTTATGGCAACGCCTCAACAGAAATTATCCGACTTTTGAGCCGTTCGTTACTATTGTAACCACTTGTCATGTTATAATAATCACATTTATTTAGTTTTATTGACCACAATATTATCCTTGATATTTGTCTGAGAGGGGCACTTTTGATTCATTTTGAAAAAGGGCAGGGGCTCGAGCACCCAAAGCCCCCCCCTCTCTGCACATGCCTGTTGAGAATCAAATCTGTGTCAGTGTGTGTTTGATATTGATCCTAACACACACAATATGAAGTGCAGTTTCCATCTCTGTCCACTAGATGGCAGAACTAGATTTCAGGAGAAACTCAAAGGCCTTTAGTTTCAGGATCAGAGACAGTGAAGAGAAATCAGAGAGTCTGATCTGAAGCTGAATGAGGATCATCATGAGATACAGACTGACTCTGGATCAGATTATATTACAGGATCAGAGACACACACACTTGATATCACAGCTCAGACGAGCGACTCTTTTACAGATTTGGTAAAAAAAAAAAAAGTAACAACTGCCAAATCAAAGTCCGTGAGAGATTAATTCTGCCTCAGCATCAGGGCCCGTATTTACCAAGCTTCTCAAAGTGCCATTTTAGTCTTAAGTGCTGAGAATTCATGAAATTTACTCCTACTTTCAAACTTAAGTATAAAAGCAAGTTATCAAATTTCTTAAAGCTAAGAATCACTCTTACTCTCCCAGTTATTTTAGAGCTCGAGAGGTCTTAGTGGTTAGGAGTTGCCAGTAGGGGCTTGTGATGGCACTGAGGAGACAGAGACGTGCGCAAAACTTTCACGAGAGGAAGAATGTTTTTGAAATGCTTGACGACGAGCAGTTAATCAAACGGTATCGTTTGGACAGAGCAGGCATCATCTTTGTCAGCGCTGATTAATGTTGGGCTGAACTTGCCTTTTATAACATCCCACTGTTCAACTAATTCAGCAAGCAGTAGCGATCGCTTCTTCCTTCCTCCTGTGTATTATGTCGAGCTTATGAAGTCAGGGTTGCCAACTCTCACGCATTTGGCGTGATACTCAGGCTTTCAGGCTCTGTCTCACGCTCTCACGCTGCCCAACTTAATCTCAAGCCAAATTGCCAAACCTGCTTTTGATATTAAAGCTACACTGTGTGATATTTTCCCCCAGAATAAACTAAAATAGTTACACAGTGTAGCTTTAAACAAAGTCTAAGCTTTTAATTTTTTTTAAGTTTTAATGCAAAATTCAAACAATAAATAGCGTTTTGGCACTAATATGGCATAACAGTTAAAGCCAGAGTGTTGAAAAACAGAGTTGCGAGCGATATGCTCTCTCGTCTCTCGGCGGCACGGTCAAATGCTTCACGGAGCTCTCAATACTTCTGGCGCTGGGTCAATACATGTGAATGGCTTGATACACAACAGCTCCACTTTACAGGGGTTTGCAGCAAGTTTTGGTAAACAGTACAGCATAGTGTGCATTGATTATTACGTCAACCATACAGGATCGTTTTATAATGGAGAACGCGTTCTTCATGTATTGTGCTAGTTTGGCAATTATAATGTTTGGATCGGCACAAAAACATAACATTTGCAGGCTTCATGGTTCTTGAATTTCAGACACAGTATTCAAGGACTGGCAATTATGTGAAAACAAACATTGGTCTTAGAAAGTGCTTAAATTAAACAAAGTTTAAGAGTAGTTAAAGAAGAGAAACCGACATATTTCTGCTTTTTCATTCAGGGAGAATTCAGACTAATGCAAAAAAAAAAAAACCCTTTTACACAACTTACATAAACACACAGTGTTATAAATGTTAACTAACATTTAACATTTGTTAAATGCCCACTGCTCCGGGTGTGTGTTCACGGTGTGTGTGTGTTCACTACTGTGTGTGTGCACTTGGATGGGGTCACCATACTTGGCCACACGTCACTTCACTTCACTTAACTGTTGGATTGATAAGCTACATGCATTCAAATAATGTAGAATAATAATGTATCTAGAATATTATATATAATCATATTTTAAATAAATGTATAATTTGTCATTTTGACTCCTATTCCCTGTTAAAAGATCATTTAATAAAGCTTTTTTATTAAAAACAATTGCAAAACAGGATGATTTTTGAGAATTTAAGCTTTCAAATAATAGGCTACCTATAATGATTAGGCCTATTTAAAACTTGGTTTGAATAATAGTCTATATTGATGTTTATTAAACACATGAGCTAATTTATTACTAATTTTATAATTTATTTATTTTGATGGCTGAGTGGTTTATGGTTTATTTCCAATTAACTTGTTAATGAGTTCACTGCTTTCATTAAAAGCTGAGCAATGAGTCTGTATGGTTCTCTGATGATAATATTAATGATGTTAAGATAATGTTAAGATCTTTAACCGATCTTAAAGCGTGAGAGTTGGCAGCTCTGGAATTAAGGCATGAAATAAACTATAGGTCACTGAATGTCTTTGTATCTGTATTGTAATCCATAGAAGATTGATGGGAATTACCATCTGTGTCCACTAGATGTCAGAACTAGATTTCAGAACTAGATTTAAGTTAACACATTAAAGGGGCTATATGCAACTTTTTCCCCAAAATAAACGTAACAATAGCCTTTTTATTTGACCATTTATGACTCAAACATCTCCTGATGAGCTACTGACACCTTGTCCGCTCCCAGTGGCTGCACCTATAAGCCTGTATCCTATTTTTCCTATTTTCTGGCGGGTCGTCTTTTCCCGCGCTGTCTGCGGATGTGACGTCACCACCGCTGCGAGAGCGAGCAGAAAATAAGAGCAGTTCTGTTTTTTGGCCACAGGTGTCAGTCGCGAGTACAAATTTCAGAAAAACGCATATAGCCCCTTTAAGACTTTATAGTATTACCAAACTTTGTCTCACATGTTTCAGTTCCTTACACTGAAAATCATAATGATTTGTCAAGGGAACGAATTACATCAATACGAATTTATTGCTCAGAAAATTATATTAATTGGAAATGTTCACTGTTATATCACTATAAAACCACAGAACTGAATGATCCACCACCCATAGTAGAAAGACGGAAACGAGGTACAGTAAGTAGTCTTGAGTCAGATGACCGGAGAGAACGAGGAGGAGAATAACAGTAGAAGTCCATGCAAACATTTAAAAGTTAACAATAGAGTTGCATACTGGATGCAGACAGAAACAGGCAGCCAGATTATAGAGCCAAGGGGTCATGTGATCAGATTTCTTGACTTGATGGATGACTCTGGTGAAAGTTCTGGTGATAGAAGCACCAAACATATAATGAGCAACAGAGAAATGAGTGGAACAGGCCTGGAAATAGAAACTAACATCTGGAGAATCACTTAAATCTATGTCTGAAGAACATAGTAAGACTCACACTCACACACACCTAAAATATTCCTCCCTTTCTGGACACACAACTCTCCTCTCAGAGCTTCTAATTCTCTGTCACGTCTTATTTAGGGATACAATTTTGGTAACACTTTACAATAAGGTTTCATGAACTAAGAAAGAACAATGCATCTACAGCATTTATTAATCTCATTTACTTATACATTTTTAAGATCAAAAGTTGTATCGGTTAACATTATAGTTGATCCACAAGCAATGAATAATTGCATTTTTATGAACGAACAAAGGATGATTAAATGTTTAGTTACTGTGTTAGTTCATGTTAGTTAACACATTAAGACATTAAAGTATGACCAAACTTTGTCTCACATGTTTCAGTGTCTTGCATTGAAAATCATAATGATTTGTAAAGGGAACGAATTTCATCAATACGAATGTATTGCTCAAAAAATTATATTAATTGGAAATGTTCACTGTTATTTCACTATAAAACCACTTCCTTTTTTATTTTCCGATCAATTCTTTTTAGGACAGTGTGTATAAAGCATTAACTGTATAGAGCCATCCAATAAGCACAAAATAAACCTGTGTAGATTAAATGTCCTGGAGATAAAATGAGTTTCTGTTAAGTTTGTGTAGTTTCTGTTACAGAAGTAGTTGTGTTATGAGTGGGAAATATCTCATGACTCATTGTCACAAGATTTCCAGCAAACCAGTTCTTAGGGGATTTCCAGCAACACAGCTGCTGCATGAAGGTTCACACAGAAGGTTTTCTCACAGGCTTTTTCATATTTAGAGTGTCTATTCACACCAAGTGCAAATAGCGTGCCTATTTCAGCATCACAATCAGTAAAGCGTAAGGCTAAAAGATCTGGTTTTTGACTCAATCGACCCGGTTCAAATACGCTGCTTTTCCCGAGCTTGCTCTTCTCCCTTTTCTCATCACACATCACTTCGGAAAGGCATTTACTTTCAATACAAATGAAGAAAACGTTTTAAAAGTGTAAATAAAGTGCCTAACGAAATGTTTAATAATAATGAAAGTATTTATTGGGTAGGATTAGGTGTAGCGAGGGCTTTTATTGTCCCACTTAGTCGCCATCCATTTAATAACTTTAATAAATATAATCATTAATAACACACTATGTTATTATTGCATCCTGTTAATGTACAACAATACTGAGGGACAAATAGTGTGTATCTGCCAAAATAAAGTATAAATTACATGTAATTATTATTACACAAGAACTGCTACTTTTACATGGTGTAAATGATCACTATTTTCACTTTGTGTAAATATCATCTATCAGTAAGAAAATATGTTATTTTTATTGCAAAAAAAGACGCTGCTTAAAATATTCCTCCCTTTCTGGACACACAACATTCCTTCTCAGAGCTTCTAATTCTCTGTCACATCTTATTTAGGGATAAAATCTTGGTAACAATAAGGTTTCATTTGTTAACACAAACTAAGAAAAAACAATACATTTATTAATCTCAATTAATGTCGATCTCAAAATTTACTAATACATTTTTAAGATAAAAAGTTGTATCTGTTAACATTAGTTGATCCACAAGCAATGAATAATTGCATTTTTATGAATTAACAAGGATGGTTAAAAGTTAAGTTACAGTGTTAGTTCATGTTAGTTAACACATTAATACATTAAAGTATGACCAAACTTTGTCTCACGTTTCAGTGTCTTGGTACAACCTTTTTGGAGAGATATGCAGAACTGGTTACGGTCTAGGGAGGTTGAACTCCCTCTCCTTACAGTAAAGATAATTAGGTTTGGTATTTGTCATGGAAAACAAAGAGTTTGATTTTGTTTGTAATTTTTTTGTTTTGTCTCGGAAAGTTTTTCATTAATATGTGCAGATGGTTTAACATGGGCGTCGGAAGCAAAACAAATGTGGGTGGGTCCTCAGAATTTTTTTACTGGAGTAGATGTCAATTACATTAAGTACAAATATACCGCTTTGCTTGCTAAACGTATAGTTAGGAAAGACAAAATTACGGAAATCGCCATATTAATGAGAGCGGCAGTAGTGTAGGGGTAAGACGCACGGCATCTAGTTTTGACACAAATCGACCCGCGGTTCGAGTCAGCCTTTCGCCGAGCTCAATCTTCTCCCTTTTCCCATCACATATCAGATCGGAAAGGCATTTATTTTCAATAAAAATGAAGAAAATATTAAAAAAGTGGAAATAAAGTGTCTAACGTGTTTAATAATAAGTGTTAATCGGTTAGGGGTAGGTAAACAGACATGCTGAATGTTAGAGATGATAAAAGTGAGTGGGTCCAATATCATTGATCGTAAAAAGTGGGTGGGTCTTGTCCCACCCACATACAATGGTTCCGACGCCCATGTGGTTTAAATCTAAAACTAACTTTAGCCAGTGGATAAATGAGCTTAAACTCTTGTGCAAATCTTTATAATTGGTTAAAAACAAGAAAGCTGTTAGATGTTACACATGTATAAACTAATTTAAAAGCCCCTTTTGTTTTATCTCATTTATTTTATTTAGCTAAACTGGCCAAATGTTGCCTAGCAACAGCAGTCAGGACATCTGATAGGTTCACAGTAAATCATTGGGCGGAGCAAAACTGGCCAAATTTTGCCTCACAACAGCAGTCAGGCCATCTGATTGGTGGAAAAAACTCTATATAAAGCAAAACAGCACATTAAGTCAGGCACAAGTCTGAAGACTGAAGCAGCTTTCATACACCCAGCAGTGTTTCTTTCAAAGGGGGAAAGGAAGAAAAGGATACACAGATCAGTGAAAACATGAAGCTTGTCAGATGGAGCTGCTGGAGTTCAAACTGTAAGTAGAGAAACATCACTAAAGATCCAAACAGTGAATGTTTTAGGGAAGATTTTTTTCTTTAGCAGAAAAACCGTAAGTGATTTGGTGTGGTCATATTTGAACATTATTTTGTTTCTACTCTCTAGCCACACTCAACATGAAGAGGAGAAGAAAGAGGAGCTGCTTTCTCTTATTGGACCGGTTATGGAATTCTGTCTTAGATTTATGACCAAATACTATCCTATAGAGTAATACATGTTGCTTATTTTCCTGTATGTCTTGCACAGAGTGCCAGTTGGCAGTGCAATAATTTATATTTTTTGTTAATTGTTAATTTTTTTATATATGTGACCCCGGACCACAAAACCAGTCATAAGGGTCAATTATTTGAAGCTCATCTGAAAGCTGAATAAATAATCATCATTGATTATGGTTTGTTTGGACAATATTTGAAAATCTCCTTCAAAGTTAGCAATGCATATTACTACTAATAATACATTTTTGAAATATTTCCGGTAGGACATTTACAAAATATCTGATGGAACATGATCTTAATATCCTAATGATTTTTGGCTTGAAAGAAAAATGTATAATTTTGACCCGTACGTTGTATTGCTGGATATTGCCACAGATATACCCGTGAGACGCACGACTGGTGTTGAGCTCCAGGGACACCTATTTTGTTTTTATTTTTGATGTAATTTATAGGTTTTGTTTTAATCACCTTTATTTTGTTCATGTGTCTAACCTCATCCTCGCTGTGATTTCTGACATGTACAGTTTCATCAAGAGCGAAAAAATCCTCAGAGGCATTAGAGAATCTGGTGAAAAACAGATGTACGCACCAGTTGTGGGTGTGGCCTGGTCATGTGATCATCTGTAACACCAGACTGACAGGTTCTGGTTTCTGTAACGCCCCTGACTCCGCCCCTGACTCCGCCCATCACACAAACATTCCCAAGTCCCACTGAACAAGCACACACAAGTCAAACAACTCTGTGAGGGAAACATATCCTCTATGATCATGACTTTATCATATTCAGTGAGATTATAAACCCATGAAGACTGCACTGGATATTCCTACATTTCATCTCATCACAGGTGATAGGATTTTAAAATATATATATGTGTTTTCAGGGCAAAATTGATTTAATTTTTAGTACTTCACTGAGGAACTTTGTCATCAAACATTTCTATATGGATTATATAATAGATCCACATGGATCAGTGCATTATTTGGTACTTTAATGAAATATTTGAACTGTGATTTATGAATTGCTGTTATACAGTGTTACTCCAGAGAAGAGATTAAACGAGTGAACACATGAAGACGAGAGAGAGAGATGAAGAAACAAACCAGTGAAAATGTCAATCTTGTCAGATGGAGCAGCTTGCATGATATAAGATTGAATTGTGAGTAAACAAATATCAGCCGATCACAATCCAATCATTACTATTGCTTTAGTTACTGCATAAATCAAAGGTGTCCATAAAGGAGTCAATTTATCCTACTAACAGTCTACGTACTAATACTCTAATGAGAGTTAGTTGACATGTAGTTGCAAAGTTACTCATGTCTAAAGTGGAGCTTCTAAATAAAGTGAATTAATTTCTGGTGGTTGTGATTAACCCTTTTATTCCTGCTGTCCTGATGTGAGGCCCATAACACTCATTTAACTTCATTAATTCCATGTTATTCTGAATAATTAAAAATCCCACAAAAAATCTCAATCTTTTATTATAAGCGTTTATTGTAGGCTTTAACAACTGCATAACTAAAAACATTAACATATCTCCTGAAGAGGCATCGGACGTTTTCTTACTATCGTTAACTTTAAAATCTTTATTATTCCCTTGTTCTGTGGATGTGCACTTGATTTGTAGAATGAATTCATCTGTATTTATGAGGATAACCAGATGTGTGTGTTTTTATTCTCAGTCTCTGCTGTAAAGTGTCTGTCTGATGTATCAAAGAAGACCAAATGTCAGGTAAGATATTGATACATCATGAGCGGAAAATATGTATTCTTAACTTAAGTGAGCTCATTGTTTCTGCCTTAAAAACTGTGATCCATAACTTAGACACAGACACATATTATAACAAATCACTTGAAATTGTATAATGTAGACATGCATTTCCTGTGAAGCTGCTTTGAAACGATATGTGTTGTGAAAAGTGCTACAAATAAATGTGAAAAGAATTGAAACAAAGCTACATTAAATACATCCTCAGTGTTTCTGTCCTGTTTTCCATCTCAAACAAACATTCATAAATCAATACACATTTACTGGAGAAGCAGCAAAATAACTAAAGATATTAAGTCTTGTTTTCTGAATACTGATTAAAATAAGAACAAACATTAGGGTCAGAAAAATAATCTAGTTTTCCCTTTGAATTCAGTTTATTTGTCTGACCACATTGGCAGATATTTGTTCTTGTTTTCTTGTTTTGTGTAGTGGTGAAATCAATCATTTACTGTAAAATCCAACAGTGTTTCTAACAAACACTTTGTAGTTAACATTACTTAGTGTCTTAACTTAATTGTAAAACTCTAGTAATCTGTACTATTCACATACTATGCCTTGTTTACTCAGAAAAGCCAAGTTCAGATTAATTGATTGGTTTTAATGCCATTTTGTCAAGCAAAAAAAACAAACGTTTATGAGGCGGGGCAATTCTTAATAGTCTTTTCCCTCGTGACCTCCACTTCTGCAGTTCTGCAGTTTACAGTCACTCATTTCCCAAAACCATCTTGAATGTTGAATTGTCAATACAACTGGAATATTTGAGAGAACATCACAAAAGCTGACTTCATAACTTGATGTTGATTTTCCTATAATGTTTTAACATAAGTCGCCATTATGGGGATCCGTGTGTTCAATTTATTTTAGTGTAATTCTCTTGATGCAGCAACAAATCACAGTTGTTTGATCTCAAAAGGAAGGGAATTTATTCTTTGTTACTAACACCTTGTGAAACTTTTAATCGGGTTGATATAATCCCTCTATATTTGTGACAATATCTTGTAATTGACCATACGTCACACACAGATTTCAACGTTCAGCATCAAAACACAACAATGGTGACAAGTTTGTTAAGTTATCAAGTACTCTGTTCTTTTTTAGTTAGAACTCATATTCATATTTTACTTGCTATTTTTAAGCTAAGTAATTTGATTTTACAGTGTGGTAATATTTAAATAGTAATAATGTGATCATGTATGAACATTTTTCTGGATGAAGAAAAACTGCATGTTTTTATATTTGAATATTATTCAGTAATATTTCAGATGATGAATGTCATTTGAGTATTGGGCAGAATGTCATACTGTTGTTATGATGGCTTCAGTTGATAATCATGTGTGACTTTATTAATCGATCTTGTTTTTATTTTCTGCAAACAGCCCGTCCTCTCTTCTGGACTCTCAAGCTCCGGACAGCATCTTTACTCATGAAGTCAAATGATAAAAACGAGGGACTCATCGCTTCCGTTCTTTCGCCGTTTGCTGTGTCTTCCTTGCCCCATATTGCTGCTTACATATTACTGTTGTATTATATTTTTGTTCTAAATCTAAAATGTTATTTAAATGTATATTTTGCATCACATACCCTATAGTTACTTTCATCCATTTACAGTTGTTACAGTATTCTGTCTTTTGTTGAAGTTCATCACAGTACAGTGTTGTTGCTGCTGTTTTCTGTAATTCTTTGAAAATATTTGTCATTTATTTTTCTAAATAGGCTTTTTAAAATGTGTACTTTACTGAATTATACACACACCATAAACCGTTTTCACATTTCCTGGGTTTCTCAGAAGCGGAAGTCGTCATAAAGTTGGGTAAACGTCTATAGCGGTGAATGAGAGAATACTGTAAATATATTGAAAGTAAATATAAAGGTAATAATGTAATTATATGAATACTGTTATAAATACACATACTTTAAAACACTTTACAGTGCTGTTGACCATTAAATGTGTCATCAGTCTGTGAAAAGAATCCATTAAAAATTAGTCTTGGAGATTCAGACGCACTTGTTATTCTAATAAAATCTGTGAAACACTGATCACATGTGTGTCTTTGTTCATGTTCAACAAACATCATTCTGACTGCCATCACAGCCGATGATTTAAAGTGAAAGTGAAAAAGAGTTTCAGTTGATCACAATGAAATATGATCGAGACAGAAATCTGATCCGCTGCACAAACATCCTCATAAAGTCATACAGCAGATGGTTATGAGTGTTCATATCACTGATCCTTGTCACATAACGCTCGACAACGCCTCCTCCTGGTTTCACCAGATCCCTCTCTCCTGCGTATTAGGACTGCATTTCCCCTCCTTCCTCATCTGCTCATTATCATTGCATCATTATCACCTGTGGACCCTCAGCTCACCTTTATCTGGACTGCTCTGTTCTTTGTTCATTTGTGAAGTCTGGATTTACCTATACTCTGCCTCTAGCTTATTTCTCGTGTTTGCTCTTGTGTTTTTGACTTGGACTCTGATCTCGTTTTTGTACCTAAGCCGCCTGCCTCTGACCTATGCCTGTTTGACTTACGCTTCCTGGATTACCCTTCATGTGTGCTGCTGTTTGATCATTATGACTGCCTATCTCTGCTGGCTTACCTGTGTTAATAAATTACTGCAAATGGATCCGAACGCTTCCGCCTCTTCGTCACAATCCTAGAGCTGAATCCAGACTCTCTTAAAGCTGATCAATTGTGTGTGAGGACTGATCTGTAATCAGTTCATCTGAATCTTTTTCACTGAAACTTCACAACAGGAATTAATCTTCAACAGTTATGATAAGCAACAACATTAACAATTAGAACAAAATAACATACTGACTTTTATTAGAAAGCCTGCAATTTTAATTTGATTTACACATTTCTAGGATAGACACACACACACACACACACACACACACACACACACACTTATCAAGAGCTTCTCTCTCAGACTTACCTCTCTCTGTTCTCCATCAATAATCAATAGTGTTGATCTACTGTGAAAACACACACACACACACACACACACACACACACACACACACACACACACACACACGGGCGGCCAAGGCTCATTGATGCACGTGGGAAGGTCATAATGTTATGCCTGATCGGACATATTTTCCTGTTGTGGCATATTATATATTAATGTTTGATGATGGCAGTGTGTGTGTGTGTGTGTGAGTGTGTGTGTGTGTGTGTGTGTGTGTGTGTGTGCTATCAGTTGGATTTCATAAAGTAAAGATATAAAGAAAACAAATACATTGCGTTAGATTGTCACAAAAGCATCACACAGTTTTCTTTTGTTAATATGTAAGATGAGAAACAGAATAAAGAGAAAGAGAAAGAAAGGAGAAAGAGAAAGGTGTGGACAGTGATATAGTCATGTAGGGTTTTTCCCTTTGCCTGACTAGAGACGACATTTCCTGTGATGTGAACCGAGTCCTCAGGCCGGACTAACATGAAGACCTGATGCTGAGGCTGAAATAATCTCTCACTGACTTTGATTTGGCAGTTGTTACTTTTTTTTTTTTTTACCAAATCTGTAAAAGAGTCGCTCGCCTGAGCTGTGATATCAAGTGTGTGTGTCTCTGATCCTGTAATATAATCTGATCCAGAGTCAGTCTCTATCTCATGATGATCCTCATTCAGCTTCAGATCAGACTCTCTGATTTCTCTTCACTGTCTCTGATCCTGAAACTAAAGGCCTTTGAGTTTCTCCTGAAATCTAGTTCTGCCATCTAGTGGACAGAGATGGAAACTGCACTTCATATTGTGTGTGTGTTAGGATCAATATCAAACACACACTGACACAGATTTGATTCTCAATGCCTTCATTTCTGTTTTAAACAAGTGCCATTCTTTCAGGTTCATTCACTGAATGTCATTCTGTTCTCAACTCACAAATAATAAAGTGCTTCTCTGAACTTCTGAATCAATAATGGCCACTGTGATGTGTTTCAACAGTAGATATTGAGTATTGAGTGAGTATTGATCAGGTGTTGTTGTTCTGAGCTTCAGCTGGTCTGTTAAAGTCACTAATGATCAGATCTGATGGAGTTTATCAGTGAACCTCAGGAAACAATACGGCTGCGTCTCAAATCCCAGATTCTCTCAGGAGATCTTGTTTTCAGTGAGTAATGTGACGTCCTCTGCTGTTGCTCTTGGGTTTTGCTGCTCGGTCTCTTTTCCCACAAATGAGCAGTGGACGGGATACACCTGTGCCCAGAGCTTCAGGTGCTCCTTTAAGAAGAGAAGATCTCCAGCTCAGCCAAAGAGGGACTTTGGGATTTTGCTTTTGGACTTTGCTCATGTTTTGTTCGAGTGTTTTCTGCGTTTATGCTTCAACATTGTGTCACACTTTCAACCGCACACTTTGCCTCACACACTGATGTTACTGATGGACACAGAAACACTGTTTCCTTTAATTGTTTTCATTCTATTATTTAATGTTACCTTCATTTAGTAGTGAATAAACTCTTTTTTGAGTTTAATATTTGGTTTGCGTGTGTCCCTTGTGTTTGTTGCTTCCCTTGAGCCAGGGGTCGTCACACATTGGGGGCTCGTCCTTGCTTTGTTTACTTAATGAGTTAAAAAACAGTTTTGGGGCTTCAAGTTTGATAATTGGTTATTTTGGACACACAAAAATAAATTTGTCCTGGACACAGTGTGAAATCTCCAGTTGGTAAGTGGCCTAGATGTGCAATATTGTGTTTTGAAGGTGAGTTTTCTCTGATAGGTATAGCGGCGTGTTTCTTTTGAGATGTGTGGGGTTTGTTATGTTTGTGTAGTGTTGTGGCAAACAAAAAGCACCTGGGAGAAACTCAACAGCAGTGCAATTAATGAAAAGACAATGCAGGAAATCTGAACGCATGTGGCGAAAGACAAAACTTGTTGTCCATTACAACATCTATAAAGACTTCTAAGATTCTAAAGTCTAAAGTCTTCGTGCTTTCAATGTGGAACCAGGCAAAGCAAGACAGACCTTCTTTTCAAATATTATAAACAGAAACATAAACAACACACGCACTCTTTTTGCTACTGTAGAGAGACTAACAAACCCTCCGAGTCACATTCCCAATGAAATGCTCTCAGACAGCAAATGTAGTGAGTTTGCTTCCTTCTTCTCCGAGAAAATCATTAATATCAGAAATGCGATCAGCACATCCTTGAGTTGCTCTGAGGTGAGTCAGATCAGACCACAACCTCAGAAAGTTACTATGACTGATTTTGAAACAATTGATGGTAAAATTTTAGAAGAAACAGTAAAGCACCTTAAAACATCAACCTGCGCTCTTGACACACTCCCCACTTCTTTTTTCAAAAGTGTGTTTAACTGTTTAGAAGCAGATCTTCTCGAAGTGGTAAACGCCTCACTTCTTTCTGGGACTTTTCCAAACTCTCTAAAAACCACAGTAGTAAAGCCTCTCCTTAAAAAGAGAAATCTGGATAACTCCATACTGAGCAACTACAGACCAATCTCAAATCTCCCCTTCATAGTCAAGATCATTGAAAAAGTTGTTTTCAGTCAGCTGAACAAATTCTTGAACTCAAACGGATACTTTGACAATTTTCAGTCTGGTTTCCGACCACATCACAGCACAGCGACAGCGCTCATAAAGATTATAAATGATATTCGCCTCAATACAGATACAGGCAAAACATCAATTCTGGTGCTACTGGACCTCAGCGCTGCATTCAACACTGTTGACCACAACATACTTCTTGACAGGCTAGAAAATTGGGTTGGGCTTTCTGGAATGGTCCTCAAATGGTTCAGGTCATACTTAGAAGGGAGAGGTTATTATGTGAGTATAGGTGACCATAAGTCTGAGTGGACATCCATGACATGCGGAGTCCCACAAGGGTCAATTCTTGGACCCCTCCTATATTGAGCCAAATAATGAAAAATAACAAAATGGCTTACCACAGCTATGCTGACGACACCCAGATCTACTTAGCCCTATCACCTCATGACTACAGCCCCATTGACTCTCTATGTAAATGCAATGATGAAGTTAACAACTGGATGTGCCAAAACTTTCTTCAGTTAAACAAAGACAAAACTGAAGTCACTACATTAGGAAACAAAGATGAAATTCTCAAGTTGAACACATATCTTGAGGCTAAAGGTCTGAAATCAAAAAATCAAGTCAGAAATCTTGGTGTGATTTTGGAGTCTGACCTGAGTTTCAGTCGTCATGTCAAAGCAATAACTAAATCAGCTTACTATGATCTCAAAAATATTATAAGAATTAGATGCTTTGTTTCCAGGCAAGACCTTTTATCACCAGTAGAGTGGACTATTGTAATGGTCTTCTCACCGGCCTTCCCAAAAAGACCATTAGACAGAACGCAGAGCAGAACCAGAACATTTGACCATATCACACCAGTCCTCAGGTCTGCACACTGGCTTCCAGTTACATTTAGGATCGATTTTAAAGTACTATACTGTGCTCCAACAGTACCCACTTTCAAATCCAGACTAAAAAACACATCTGTGCACATCTGTCCAGACTAAAAACATCTGTCCAGACTCAACACACATCTGTGCTCATCTGTCCAGACTCAACACACATCTGTGCACATCTGTCCAGACTCAACACACATCTGTGCACATCTGTCCAGACTCAAAACACATCTGTGGACATCTGTCCAGACTCAACACACATCTGTGGACATCTGTCCAGACTCAACACACATCTGTGCACATCTGTCCAGACTCAACACACATCTGTGCACATCTGTCCAGACTCAACACACATCTGTGCACATCTGTCCAGACTCAACACACATCTGTGCACATCTGTCCAGACTCAACACACATCTGTGCACATCTGTCCAGACTAAAAACATCTGTCCAGACTAAAAACACATATGTGCACATCTGTCCAGACTAAAAACACATATGTGCACATCTGTCCAGACTAAAAACACATCTGTGCACATCTGTCCAGACTAAAAACACATCTGTGCACATCTGTCCAGACTAAAAACATCTGTCCAGACTAAAAACACATCTGTGCACATCTGTCCAGACTAAAAACACATCTGTGCACATCTGTCCAGACTAAAAACACATCTGTGCACATCTGTCCAGACTAAAAACACATCTGTGCACATCTGTCCAGACTAAAAACACATCTGTGCACATCTGTCCAGACTAAAAACACATCTGTGCACATCTGTCCAGACTAAAAACACATCTGTGCACATCTGTCCAGACTAAAAACACATCTGTGCACATCTGTCCAGACTAAAAACACATCTGTTTAGCTGTGCATTTACTGAATGAGCTGTGCTTTGTCCGAACTGCTTGCACTTTAATTATGTGTTTCAGTTTAACCCGGTTTTTATTTTTATTTTTAATTATACTTTTTATTTTTTTATTTTTTTATTTTTAATTTTGTTAAAGTTGACTGGGTGGAAGAGGTTGAGAGACGGGGGGAGCGATAAATCGAAATCCCTCCGGTGTGAGGACGATCCGTTTAGATCTGCTCTGACGGATAGATCTGTATAGCCTTGGTGGTAAGAGGAAGGACCGTGTAGATCCGCTCTGACGGTCGAACAAAGTAGAGATAGCCCTGGTGTTCCTGTCCAGGAAGATTTGTCTGTAAGGGTAATGTTTAAACGCACAGTTACCTGACAAATATAGTAAAGTAAACCTGACTCTCCATTTTCCTCCACCCCAGATAGGGGATTTCATCTTTATTTTTTCTTTATTTTAATTCCTATTAAAACTGTTATACTATATATATTTTTATTTTATGCACTTATGAATATTTTAACTTAATTTCTGTGTAAAGCACTTAGAATTGCCACTGTGTATGAAATGTGCTATACAAATAAACTTGCCTTGCCTTGTGGTTAAAGTGTGTGTAGTAATGAACTCGGGAGCACATCTGTGGTGTTGAAGCGTCGCTGGTCTGATCAGTTGTGTTTTCCCCCAGAGGCTACAGTCATAAATCCCCCCCACTGTTGTGTGTGTAACACGTGATGATGTGCGCTGTGTGTGGGGACCGGATGTAATGTTGTGTGAAGAGCTGATTCCCAGTAAAGATGTTCCTGATCACCTGATGCTGTCCAGTAATACTTCATGGTGGCAGCGGTGATCAGCCGTAATATCATCCGCGTGTGTGTTGTGTTCGTGAGCGGCTCGTGACGCGAGCCTAATCCTCAACGCCGTGTTTATTACTCAGTAGCTGGATCTGGTTTAACACCACGTGTGTTACTTAGGCTGCCTATTCTATAGCCTGTAATGTGCGGGGCTAAACGGGCAGTGATGAAGATGGCGTTGATCTTCTTCTGCAGAGGCGGAGCTTGCCTCTCTTTGACCTCAGAGATCCCGCTTTGAAAAACCTGTCGTTTACTGGGTCTGGTGTCAATGAAAGCTTTTATTGGACTAACAAGGAAGTTTTCATTTCTCAAACTTACAGGATATTCTTCTAGTATGATGACCTCTTATATGTCAAAAGTTTGATTTCTCAGTTCATGACCCCTTTAATAAGGAGCCAGTGCAGTGTTGACAGAACCGGCGAATATGGTCACACTTCCTGGTTCTAGTAAGAACTGGAGCTGCTGCGTTTCAGACCAGCTGGAGTTTGTTTATTAGGCGAGCAGGGCAACCACCCAGTACAGCATTACAATAATATAGCCGTGTGTGTGTGTGTGTGTGTGTGTGTGTGTGTGTGTGTGTGTGTGTGTGTGTGTGTGTGTGTGTGTGTGTGTGTGTGTGTGGATTGAGCTATGAGACACTTTCTGAACAGGGAAATGCTGCTTGACTTTAGTCTAAACCATTTGATAAAAGATCATCTTCATCCTCATCATCATCCTCATCCTCATCCTCCTCATGATCAGATGAATCATAAACGCTTCTGAGTCTCTGGTAAGATCATGAATTCTTCCCGTTTGTAGTTCTCCAGAAAGTGAGCTCCAGGTTTAGTGAGATGATCAATAATGAATGAATCTGAGAATACACATAATTGTGTCAGATCATCAAACCATGAGCTCCAGCGACACACACAATAAAGCTTTGAGTGAGCCGTTCACACACACTTCATCAAACAGAATTGACAGAAAATAAAAAGCAGATTTTAATCCGCCTCAAACAAACACAGTAAGAATTCAGAAACGGTAGCAAACAAACCTCGAGTTTATGTATAAAAACAACAATTGTTTACTAAAGTGCTGAACAATCATAATCAAGATGAAACCATGAACACACACCCAAACTAAACACACAGTCCTGCAGTGGCTCATGTTGTCCTCCAGATGGCGCTCTTTACTGCTCTTTCTTCACCACTGACACATTAAACACCACAATTCCTCTGACTTTCAGTTTGATGTTATTTTGCTGTGTGTGATTTGCTTTTCTCTCATAGAACGGATATATATAAAGCTTCAGCAGTAAAAGTGTTTTTCTCCATATAGATCACTCTCATGAACATAAATCACACACACGAGATGTTCTTCAGGTCAAATGTGTGTGATCCGTGAGGAACAGTGTGTGTGAAGATCATTCTCGTCCTGTAGAGAGTCTGTGGGAATGATGGAGCGAATCCATGTGCGGTTTATATCTCATCTGTCCGTTTGTGTGTTTATTATTATTATTGCTCAATAATGTTCATCTCTCCTCTTGTTCTGGTCTTCTCTTCAGTCTCTTCTGTCCATCAGTGGTTTATATCTCATCTGTCCGTGTCTGTCGGTGAATGACTCTCTACAGGTTCATCATGAGAGACTGCAGGGAATAAACATTACAGTGTGTTACAAGACATTTAATATCTGTATAAATATGCATACTATATGACCTAAACTCATCTTAAAATACTCACAGTCTGGTCTTCTTTGCTCCAGACTGTCCTGACGATAAAGTCTTTTCTTCTTTAGTTCTTCAGATAGAGAGTTTTTCTCTTTGCTCTCATGATTTGTGTTGTTCTGTTGTTTCTGGATCTTCAGATTTGGGCCGTCACACATCATCTCCAGTCCAGAGGATCCATTCATCTTTAAATGACGGCAATAAGACTGTGTGAATATGAAGAGCGTTCAGATAAATCCTGTGTGTCAGTAGATGATGTGTGATCTGAGACTGTTGTCACACTTTATCTCAGTGACGTGAAGGCGTTTCTGAAAGTTTAATTCTGTATAAACTTTAAACTCTGGTGGAGTGTGTTTGAGAATCTGATGTTTATGGACAATGATTATGAGACGCTTCACACAGTAAACTATCATGCATTATCAAACTAATATTTTGGCTTTTCCTAACTAACTGCAATTAACATGTAAAAGAAGTGTTAGAAGCAGGAAAAATCGGCAAGCGTAAGGATTTGAGCGAGTTTGACAGGGGCCAGATTGTGACGGCTAGACGACTGGGTCAGAGCATCTCCAAAACTGCACCACTTGTGGGGTCATGGCGGACCAGTGGAGAACCGGCCACAGGGTCATGAAGGAACAGTGGAGAACCGGCCACAGGGTCATGAAGGAACAGTGGAGAACCGGCCACAGGGTCATGAAGGACCAGTGGAGAACCGGCCACAGGGTCATGAAGGACCAGTGGAGAACCGGCCACAGGGTCATGAAGGACCAGTGGAGAACCGGCCACAGGGTCATGAAGGACCAGTGGAGAACCGGCCACAGGGTCATGAAGGACCAGTGGAGAACCGGCCACAGGGTCATGAAGGACCAGTGGAGAACCGGCCACAGGGTCATGAAGGACCAGTGGAGAACCGGCCACAGGGTCATAGAAGGCCCAGTGGAGAACCCGCCACAGGGTCATGGAGGACCAGTGGAGAACCGGCCACAGGGTCATGAAGGACCAGTGGAGAACCGGCCACAGGGTCATGGAGGACCAGTGGAGAACCCGCCACAGGGTCATGAAGGACCAGTGGAGAACCGGCCACAGGGTCATGAAGGACCAGTGGAGAACCGGCCACAGGGTCATGAAGGACCAGTGGAGAACCCGCCACAGGGTCATGAAGGACCAGTGGAGAACCGGCCACAGGGTCATGAAGGACCAGTGGAGAACCGGCCACAGGGTCATGAAGGACCAGTGGAGAACCGGCCACAGGGTCATGAAGAACAGTGGAGAACTGGCCACAGGGTCATGAAGGACCAGTGGAGAACCGGCCACAGGGTCATGAAGGACCAGTGGAGAACCGGCCACAGGGTCATGAAGGACCAGTGGAGAACTGGCCACAGGGTCATGAAGGACCAGTGGAGAACCGGCCACAGGGTCATGAAGGACCAGTGGAGAACCGGCCACAGGGTCATGAAGGACCAGTGGAGAATCGGCCACAGGGTCATGGAGGACCAATGGAGAACCGGCCACAGGGTCATGAAGAACAGTGGAGAACCGGCCACAGGGTCATGGAGGACCAATGGAGAACCGGCCACAGGGTCATGGAGGACCAGTGGAGAACCGGCCACAGGGTCATGGAGGACCAGTGGAGAACCGGCCACAGGGTCATGGAGGACCAGTGGAGAACCGGCCACAGGGTCATGAAGGACCAGTGGAGAACCGGCCACAGGGTCATGAAGGACCAGTGGAGAACCGGCCACAGGGTCATGAAGAACAGTGGAGAACCGGCCACAGGGTCAGAAAAGAACAGTGGAGAACCGGCCACAGGGTCATGAAGGACCAGTGGAGAACCGGCCACAGGGTCATGAAGGACCAGTGGAGAACCGGCCACAGGGTCATGAAGGACAAGTGGAGAACCGGCCACAGGGTCATGAAGGACCAGTGGAGAACCGGCCACAGGGTCATGAAGAACAGTGGAGAACCGGCCACAGGGTCATGAAGAACAGTGGAGAACCGGCCACAGGGTCATGAAGGACCAGTGGAGAACCGGCCACAGGGTCATGAAGGACCAGTGGAGAACCGGCCACAGGGTCATGAAGAACAGTGGAGAACCGGCCACAGGGTCATGAAGGACCAGTGGAGAACCGGCCACAGGGTCATGAATGACCAGTGGAGAACCGGCCACAGGGTCATGAAGAACAGTGGAGAACCGGCCACAGGGTCATGAAGGACAGTGGAGAACCGGCCACAGGGTCATGAAGGACCAGTGGAGAACCGGCCACAGGGTCATGGAGGACCAGTGGAGAACCGGCCACAGGGTCATGGAAGACCAGTGGAGAACCGGCCACAGGGTCATGAAGGACCAGTGGAGAACCGGCCACAGGGTCATGAAGGACCAGTGGAGAACCGGCCACAGGGTCATGAAGAACAGTGGAGAACCGGCCACAGGGTCATGAAGAACAGTGGAGAACCGGCCACAGGGTCATGAAGGACCAGTGGAGAACCGTCCACATGGTCATGAAGGACCAGTGGAGAACCGGCCACAGGGTCATGAAGGACCAGTGGAGAACCGTCCACATGGTCATGAATGACCAGTGGAGAACCGGCCACAGGGTCATGAAGGACCAGTGGAGAACCGGCCACAGGGTCATGAATGACCAGTGGAGAACCGGCCACAGGGTCATGAAGAACAGTGGAGAACCGGCCACAGGGTCATGAAGAACAGTGGAGAACCGGCCACAGGGTCATGAAGGACCAGTGGAGAACCGGCCACAGGGTCATGAAGGACAGTGGAGAACCGGCCACAGGGTCATGAAGGACCAGTGGAGAACCGGCCACAGGGTCATGAAGAACAGTGGAGAACCGGCCACAGGGTCATGAAGGACCAGTGGAGAACCGGCCACAGGGTCATGAAGAACAGTGGAGAACCGGCCACAGGGTCATGAAGGACCAGTGGAGAACCGGCCACAGGGTCATGAAGGACAGTGGAGAACCGGCCACAGGGTCATGAAGGACCAGTGGAGAACCGGCCACAGGGTCATGGAGGACCAGTGGAGAACCGGCCACAGGGTCATGGAGGACCAGTGGAGAACCGGCAACAGGGTCATGGGCGACCGAGGCTCATTGATGCCCGTGTGGTCCGATCAAACAGACGAGCTACTGGAGCTCAAACTGCTCCAGAAGTTAATGGTGGTTCTGATAGAAAGGGTCAGAATACACAGAGCATCTCAGTTTGTTGTGTATGGGGCGGCACAGCCGCTGACCAGTGCCCATGCTGACCCCTGACCCCTGACCCCGCCCAAAGCACCTACAGTGGCCCGCGAGCATCAGAACTGGACCACGGAGCAATGGAAGAAGAAGGCCTGGTCTGATGATCACGTGTTCTTCTACATCTCGTGGATGGCCGTGTGTGTGTGTGTGTGTGTGGCTTACCTGGGGAACACATGGCACCAGGTGCATTATGGGAAGAAGGCGTGGCGGCGGAGGCAGTGATGCTTTGGGCAATGTTCTGCTGGGAAACCTTGGGTCCTCCATCATGTGGATGTGACTCTGACACGCTCCACCTACCTCAGCATTGTTGAGCCCATGTCCAGCCTTTCATGGAGACGGTTTTCCCTGTGGCTGTGGCTCTTTCAGCAGATAATGCGCCGCCACAAAGCACAAATGCTTCAGGAATGGTTTGAGGAGCACAACAACGAGTTTGAGTCCAAATTCCCCAGATCTCAATCCAATCGAGCATCTGTGGGATGAGTTGAACAAACAAGTCCGATCCATGGAGGCCCCGCCTCGCAACTTACAGGACTTAAAGGATCTGCTGCTAACATCTTGGATACCACAGCACACCTTCAGGGGTCTAGAGGAGTCCATGCCTCGACGGGTCAGGGGGACCAACACAATATTAGGATCATAATGTTATGCCTGATCGTTGTGTGTGTATGTGTGTGTATATATGAATGCATATTTGATATTTTAACTGAACTTAGGACTCGTGGTGGTTTCTGTAAAAAATGATAATAGTAATAGATAATAGTAATTATAAATATTAATACTACTAATAATAATCATACAGTGTTTTTATTCGCTTTGGTACTTTTTCACAAGTAAGGTGTACATTTTCAAAACTCTCAGTACTAATATCACAACTGATCACACTTCAAAACCTGATCTCATGCTTTCATTCAGTGGCACATATCTTCAGTCCACAAATTCATTGTTTCAAACACAAGATTGTTATAATATGTAATGAGAACATTTGGTTTAATCACAACAGTGTGATCTTCTTTCAGTTTAGTGCTTTAAGAGGCTTATGAGAAAATACACTTACAGTAACTCATGTCATTGAATCCATAATGTTTGTAACAGTATCTATTCAGTGTGTTATCAAAAGTGTGCTGAAGTTATGACACAGCCATGAGGTATATCAGATATATCAGAGTTTGCTGAATGTGCTGTTTCATATGACTGAATCTGCTGTAGTTGACAGAGCTGGAAGTGGGGCTGCACTTCTACATTTTACTCTTAAGCATCAATTGTCTGTGCATATGACTGTGACTGAAGCCCAATTGTTTAATTAGTGGCACGTGAATCACTGTAGATGCGTTCACCAGCTCCAAAGGCCTTGGTTATACTTTCGCCTTTAAGGCTTTAAGATTTGCACGAGCCGTTCCTGTGGGATGCTGATGATAAAATGTGCGACCCATTTGAACTCTATTGAGAATGCAGTAAAACACTACAGAGAAAGCCCAGCATGAGCTAAAACAGACACTAAATGACTGATGAAGAGGGGAAGCATCATCCTGCAAGCTTTATAAACTCATGATGGACACATTTACTAGAGTTTATCTCCTTCTATTGTATTTATTGTGGTACATTTTGACTAATTGTGGAATTTATATCAGTTAAGGGAATTTTCGTTTCACTAAAGATGTTTATCTGTGGCATGTTGGCTATAGTTTCTAACTGTGTTGCTATTTTTCATAAATGCTATAGATTAAAAGGAAAGAGAAAAGTGAACATTGGTCTGCATGATAATGAGGAGCCGTCAATGGTCTTGCTTTGTAAATAAACCCTTATTGTAACAAATGCTATAGTTAATCAATTACAAGAACTATATGTTAGTTTTAAGGCTGAAAGAGATTTAAAATATGGACCTTCTTGAATTATTGACTAAACAATCCCCCCATAACCACGCCATTATAATCGCTTACTTAGTGTGATAGTAAGAGCTTTATAAAGGACGGTTACTGTGAATGAAACATTTATAAAGACGAAACTCTTATTTTGTGCAGTGGATGTGGTTTTGTGTATTGTACTAACAGACAATATGTTGAAAATATGCAGAAATGTTTGAAAAAGGTGCACTTTTGATGATCTGTTTTGAAACTTGTTTTGAAAATGTACAACTTGCTTGTCAAAAGTTAATTTTTGTATTTTAAACGCATTATATACAATATTTTACAAAAGTAATTGTAAAATATTTTTTTTCACCTTTTCATTTCTATGAGGTGTCCAGAACAACATACTAAAAGTCCTAAGAAATCCTAGTTGAGGAAATATGTTCAATCCTCATCAATCTGAGATGTGTGCCAGTAAGGCCAGTCAACAATACACCTCAATGGGCTATGTTTTCCCTTTACTCCTATCAAAATTAAACTTTATACAATACAGGTTTGAGCACAAATCTGAAGAATTAAAGATAAAGTTTGAATTACCTTGTGATGAGGAGAAAAGAGGAAACACATCCAGCGCAGCTCTGAGATCAGACAGTTCAGAAAGAGGAGCTTTTATACAGTAGAAGAGCTTCAGAAAGTGTTAAACTCCTCTGATATGAAGAGCGTCAGACTGAATGTGAAACTCTTCTGCTTCTGCTGTGGTCGCTGATGCAGTTTCAGAATCAAACATGAGCTGCTCATTTTAATACTGGAGGAGTCACACACACACAACCACAGATAGCCTAAAACTCTTCTTCTTGCTTACAGTCACAGACTCAGTCTCAAAGATAACCTCTCATTGCACAGCCACAGACACTGCATTCAACCTCCTGTCACAGCCTCAACCACAGTCACTCATTCAACCTGTATTCAGTACTTCCTGTTTATAGCTTATAGCATGTTCAGCCTTAAACACAATCTCTCACCGACCACTCATTCCACCTCGATACTTCCTGTTTATAACTGAAAGCACAGAATCTGAAGAACTCTAGACATTTTGCCACTCAATCTTAACCTCACATGCTCTTGATTCACTCAACACACTTCTGTATTTCTCTCTGCTCTTGTTTGTCTCATAATCTATATTTCTAATAATCCTGCTATTATATACTGTGAATATTGTGTCTGTGACAGATCTCTGGAGATATTCCTCATATGTGTGGATAAAAGCATCTGCTGAATTAATACAGTAAATGTAATATTTTAGTTGTTATTGTGTATGTGCTGTATTGTTTTATGTAATATTTCACTGTACACTCTAAAAAATGCTGCGTTAGAAACAACCCAAGTTGAAAATGGACAAACCCAGTGAATGAGTTATTTTTAACACAGCATGTTTTAGAGTGTTTTATGCCTGCAGATAATTCAGAAAACCTGATGTAGCTTCCATGCTGATGGGCTTCATGTGTGTGTGTGTGTGTGTGTGTGTGTGTGAGTGGGCATGTTTTCGTGAAATATCAGGACACAAATGTGTATAATGACATGGGTATGACACAGGTATTACAAAAAGAGGGTGAAATATGAGGACGTTCCCCATGTCCTCACTTTTCAAAATGCTTATAAATCACAGAATGAGGTTTTTTTCACAGAAAGTGAACTGCACAGTCTCCTGTGAGGGTTAGGTTTAGGGGCAGGGGCAGTGTGTGTGTGTGTGAGTGTGTGTGTGTGTGTGTGTGTGTGTGTGTGTGTGTGTGTGTGTGTGTGTGTGTGTGTGTGTGAGTGAGTGAGTGAGTGTGTGTGTGTGTGTGCGAGTGTGTGTGTGTGTGTTTGAGTGTGTGTGTGTGTGAGTGTGTGTGTGTGTGTGTGTGTGTGTGTGTGTGTGTGTGTGTGTGTGTGTGTGTGTGTGTGAGTGTGTGTGTGTGTGTGTGTGTGTGTGTGTGTGTGTGTGTGTGTGTGTGTGAGTGAGTGAGTGAGTGTGTGTGTGTGAGTGTGTGTGTGTGTGTGTGTGTGTGAGAGAGTGTGTGTGTGTGTGTGTGTGTGTGTGTGTGTATATATATATATAGTTATATGTTTGTGTCTATAACCTATTTATAGTTATATAGATGTATAATAACCAGATGAAATTCATATCAGCATTGAAACAGAACAAGTAATAACCTATAATAACAGAAATAATGACCAGAAACTGCTGAAGACGGTGTGAAGCGCTAATGGAAGAAAAACACAAAGTGAGATGCTGAAAGAAAGAAGCTGAATATCCTTCATTCCAGCATTTATAGCGTCTCTTTCTTGTGTTCTTTCATTCTTCTCCTCCATGGTCCACATGAGGAACTCTTATTGTCAACCTGTGTTTCTGTTTGCAAGGGCAAAGTTTGGCTCCGCTAGCCAGTTCCCTAAAGGCTAATTCAATCTTATCCCACAAACACCTACACACTTCTTTAACCCCTCCAGTGATGCCCAAATGTTGGTGTTTGTGATCAGTGTGAATGATTGTGTGATTAGAGCTGTTCTAGTGTTTACACACATGCTCGTTTGGCTACAGGAACTGAAGACTAGAAGACTAACTGAAGTTAGAGACTGAAACCGTTCAATTACAGCATTTATAGCTTTTATAAACGTGACATGAACAAAACACATCACTGCTGTGAATCTGGAGACTAAACAATGGCAGACGTATTTTAACACATGCTTTCAGTTCAAACAGCTCAAACATGCTCTTTAGGCTGAGAGTGTGTCACTGAAGGAAGAAGTTTTTGTGGTTTTGTGGCTGGTAATGTTGTGGTGTAATGTAGTGATGTTGCTAAAAACCACAGTAAATGACTGCAGTCATTCTCCTTCACACTGATGTGTTTGCCCAAGTCTTTAACCCACAGCATCGTCCACTAACTTCTCTGAAACCCACTTCTCTCTCCTCTTTACTTTCAGGGTTTAGTTGTGTTTAGTGTGTGTGACTGGGTAATGTTCCGGTTTAAAACAAAGGAAACGACTCTTGCCGTGTGTTTTCACCTTCACACTGATGTGTTTGCTCATTTCTATAACTCACATCTCATCCGCACCATTCTCTTTTGAACACTTCTCTTTTGAACACTTCTCTTCTGAACTCATCTCTCTCCTCTTTACTTCTACAGTGATGATCGGCTCCTGAGTTTGTTCCCGCTCTTTATTTCTGAAGCACTGACGGCTGTGAAGATCCTGATCAGATCATCTTCAGTGTTTCATCTCTAACAGAATAAATGTGTCATAATTCAGTCAGAATGAGCTTTATATCTTTCATTTGTCCTTCTTTGAGAAAGTGCAGTAACTGAGATGATGAGAATCTGTGACTGAACACAAGATCTGAGGGAAGATTTGAGGGATTCTCTGATTTCTATTTCTACACATATTCCTCTATTATTCCTCAGTTTCTCATGTTTTGAGCATCTTTGATAAGACATTTACTCAGAGTCAATAGTTTGTTGCTTATATACAATAATAACTTATATAAAGGTTAAAACTCTCATTCATTGCCTTTATACTGCACACACACACTCATCTGATATTATTCTCAGTTAGTGTCTTTTTTTTAAATAAATATGTAACTATTTTAAATATTGTTGTCATGTTATGGTCATCAGCTCTTTCATCCTCTCTAAATCCTCCTCTTGAAAACATGATGATCCTGTAATATAATCTGATCCAGAGTCAGTCTCTATCTCATGATGATCCTCATTCAGCTTCAGATCAGACTCTCTGATTTCTCTTCACTGTCTCTGATCCTGAAACTAAAGGCCTTTGAGTTTCTCCTGAAATCTAGTTCTGCCATCTAGTGGACAGAGATGGAAACTGCACTTCATATTGTGTGTGTTAGGATCAATATCAAACACACACTGACACAGATTTGATTCTCAATGCCTTCATTTCTGTTTTAAACAAGTGTCCATCCTCATCATGATCAGATGAATCTATAAATGCATCTGAGTCTCTGGTAAGTTGAGTTGTACATTTGTAGTTTTGAAAGTGTGATCCAGGTTTAGTGAGAAAAAGTGTTTATTGTTTATGGGTCGGTGAACGGACATATGCGCTGAACTAGAGTCGGTAAAAGTGAGAGTGTGTCCAATATCATAAAGTGGTGGGTCTTG
>JARQWZ010008255.1:0-28661 GCA_033150135.1 Gobio occitaniae
TATTTGGTCAGTCTAATCTAAAGGCCTTGGTGATGTTATATTGTGAAGATCTTGAGTTTTCCCTGAAGGGTGTGTCCGTGGTGGCCTGACAAAGTCTGATGTTTCGCCATGACACAGGAAGCTGTTGTAAGTCAGGCATACAATGTCCGAACTGCCCCAAACTTCACATGTTTGATAAGAGTCCTGACCTAAACCCATCTACATGCCAATATTCAGTTAGTCATAGCGCCACCTGCTGGCAACAGGAAATGGCATGCTTTATACTATAATTCACTCCGAGAAACACTTTTAAATATGCCATGAAATCCCAAACATGCTAGAAACACAATGAATCTTGCAACACATGGATACGTGCTACTGTATGTGATTTACGGCATTAAACAGGAAGTTGTTGTAACTCAGCTATACAATGTCTGATCTGTCTCAAACTTCACATGTTTGATAATAGTCCTGACCTGAAGACTACATGGTAATATTCAATTATAGTCGAAGCGCCACCTGCTGGCAGAAGGAAGTGTGGTACATTGAAGTGAGTTTGCCATATTTCTCCTATATTGACCCGCTTAAATGCATGTCGCCCACTATTCACTGTTTTCCTGAGGCCACCGGGGTGGCGGTGCATGTGCGAGGGCCCTTTCATCGCTGCTAGCAGCTTTAATTGTTATTGTTATTGTGTTACCCACTTTACAATATGTTGCATGTTAACATTAGTTATTAATATTTTTTTTACTGCATTTATTAATCTGGGTAATATTAATTTATACATAATTTAAATACTATTACCTAAATTTAATTTGCGGTGAAAAAACAAAATTTATAAATTAGAATTAGCCAAGATCAATAAATGCTGTAAACATATTGTTCAGTTATTAGATTAGATTAGATTCAACTTTATTGTCATTACACAAGTACAAGTACAAGGCAACGAAATGCAGTAATGCATGATAACTAATGCATGATATGCACTAATGCATGATAACTAATGCATTAATCTGCTAATAAATATGCAACACGATGTTTGTTAATTTTATTGTATAAGCTTTAGGTTTCTGGTGTCTTCCAGTTATTTGAGCTATATAAAAACAGTCCATTATACTGTTTGATATTGCAAACTGGTATTTGTTATAATATTATTTTAATTTAATATTATGATCATAAACAAACTGGTTTGTAGCACAAATAATTTTACAGTTTACTGCACTTTGTAAACTTAAAGCAGTTTGGTTACCTAAAGTGGCTAAGGAATCAGATAACCCGTAAATTCAAAGGAAATAGTTTGTGCGTTGGAAAAAAATGAATGAATGAAAAATATGTGCGTGGAAGAGTTTGTGTGTGTATCAGAATACCTTCTGACAGTCTGAGATGGGGATCTCTGTTTGGTGCTGCTCCCTGAGTGGCTGAGAAACCTGCAAAAACAGAACAACCATTCTGTATTTTGACACTTCAAATGATGCGGAAAAAGTTTCAATGTGACTGTATCTGACACTATGAGAAAGAATGTAGTCTTTGTTTTATCTGCATCTGTGTATCAATGTTTCTTTGTAAAAAAGCACAGGTGCTTGACAGCAAAACTGCTGAAACAATTCCTCCCCATTAAAAGGGAAATTGGGTCCCACTTTATAGGTGGTCTTAACTACTATGTATTTAACTTAAAAAAATAAAGTACAATGTACTTATTGTGTTCATATTGAATTGCAAAACAGTTTTGCTGATATTGAGGTGGGATACAAGTAAAGTTAGGGACAAGTGTGTTGGTATGTGTAAGTTTAAGGGTAGGGTTAGGTGTAAGGGAAGTGTCAACAGTGTAATTATAAATGTAACTACAGGAATGTAGTTACAGATGTCATAACATGCAGGTAATTTTTTTAATGTAAGTACAATGTAAAAACATGTATGTACACATTGGCCCTCATTTATCAAAAGTGCGTACACCAAATTTCCAGCGTACACCCAAAACCACGGTGACTTTGAGATTTATCAATATGGACGTTGGCGTCCAGCACGCTCAAATCCTACGCCAGCTCAGGAGGTGGTGTACGCACGTTTTGAGTTAGTGCGAAAATGCGCAGAAAAACAAATCTTAACACCACAAAACGCACAGACAAAGATATGCTATTTTATGACCCACTGTAAAAAAACAACAACTAAAGCCCTATTCACACGGGATAAGTAGGCTATTATCAGGGGACCTCGTGTGATTTAGAAATTACTCCCCCACATCTGAAATTTGGCGCATTCGCACGGGATAAACTGTGATTTTACTCGAATTTACTGACTTATCTCCCGGATATGATGTAAAGACTTGAAAATGTTTTTTCGTTATAGATATAGCTGTATGAAATTATAAACAGTCGTATCGATATCATTTTGATTGTTTTATAGTAATAAAAATTATTTCGTTCAGTTAGAGAACAGACGCAATTAAAAACAATATACGACGGAAGATTCAGTTTCAAAGCTAAATGTAAAAGTGCCCATTTAAGCGAGTTGTCATTGTACTGTTCTGTTTTTGTGTTTTTCATTAAGAATAATATTAAACACACCATTCAAGCAATTTACTCCCAAATTGGTGCTTATTCTAAAGTGAAAGTATAGCCTAATCCGCGCGGCCGCACGGGAATTCATAACGGTGCACATATGCAGCCTAGCCCCATTCTTCGTGAAAGATAAAGATAGAAATGCGCACAGGACACAAAGACCTTGCAAAAATGATATACGATCCGCCTAATCCCGGCCAAATCACAGAGATGCCGATTCGCACGGGACTAATATTATCACAGGACCTCGGTGTTCGGCGAAATATGGTAGGTAATTTGCGGGGGAATTTTTACTTTACATATTACAGACATGGCCGATTCGCACGGGATTAAGATCACAGACATTCTCTGCGATTATTACAAATCACCAGAGGTCCCCACATATAATCCCATGCGAATAGGGATATAGTAATTATAAACTTCAGTGTTTATTTTTGTGTGACTTTACCAAAGCATTTGATTTGTAGGCATATGTATTCCTCCAGTTGCGAGCCTGTGCGCTTTACCTGACGTTGGTTAGGCCCGGCAGCTGCGCACGGACTGGGACTGAAAATAATTCAGACTGACAAAATAATAAAAATGACATTCTTCTTCTTTTAAATAATAATAAAATAAATAATAATAATAACGACATTCTTCTTCTAAATAACAATAAGCGTCATTAATAATACAAATCATAATAATAAGAATAAGAATCTTACAAATTGTCATGCAATTATACTAATGTGAATGAATGGTACTCCACATCACATCATCATCACTATTGTACACCCCAATACATGTGACGTGATACGAAATTAAATGCATATTATTTCAAAACACGTGCTGTAAAATAATGAATTGTGATAGGTAATTTCTCATCCAAAAAGCTATTTAAACTGGATTTCCACCGTACACCTTTTTTTTGGGCGCCTTTAATCCCACTCTTTAAACTCCCAAATAAAACAATTTAGTTTTTTTCCCACTTCCCTGGTAATGGTCTCGATCTCCACATCAGAGAAGTTTCGGTTCTTTGCCGTCTTCCGTGTGTCCATGGCGTAAAATGAGGGCGTGGGGGAGGCAGAGACTTGAATATATAGGGGCGTGTTATTCTAATGACGATCCTTTTCAGCCGCGGCATTTATCAAGGGCAGGTTTTGCGTACGACTGGTTCCCTTTCGAAAGGGAACTCTCGCTGCGTCTAGCTGACGCTATGGGGAACGCCCTCGGCGTGACTGGTGTCTGAAGCTACTATCGAATCACGGCAAAGTCTTTGACCGACGTCAGCCCATGACGTCATCAACGTGCGACCCGGAAGTATAAAAGGGCGCCGTGCCAACACATACACATCTTTCTCGTCTTCAGGGACTGTCTGTTTGAACTGCTATACGAGTTAAGGTAAAACAAATTCAATTATTAATACACACGAGTGTGTATTTACTGCCTGGGATCAAGAGCATGCACAGTCAAGTTCATTTAAAGTTGTTTGTGTGTGAGTGTGAGCGGTTTTCAATCTGAGATCGCTCCACTCTAGTCTGGCTTTTTTCCTGAGGGAAGAGAGTTTGGCATCTGGGACTGGATGATGCTCTCCCGCTCAAGCTGAGGCTGAGCGTTGGCATACATCATGGGTTCTCAGATGCAGCTCGCTGATCGTCGCGACGATCTGGCGGCTAACGAGACTAAACAGCAAGTGCTCTTAGGGATGGCTGGTGAGAGTGGTATGAATCCTCTCAGCCACCTTGACCGTGTATGCTGAGCTGATGAATGTTATGGAATGTGCTGCGGGCAGGCTGCTGCTGCCATGTTGGTGCGTTAGAGGAGAGATCGCTCGTGATAGATTGCACGATCGATTTCTCCTTGGCCATAAACCATCAGCTCAGATGAGCCTTCCATTCCTTCTTGATCTTCTTACAGAGATCGAGAGGGCATGGAAGAATCCATATTCTACCCAATGTTCATCAACATCAGCGTTTTAACTTCGCTGATGTCGAGGGGATAGGGGAATATGGATATGTGTTGAGGCTACCGACTGGCGAGGAAAGTTTGCGAACTTTTCTCGCATTTCGTGGGCATCAACACTGAAGAGCTCAAACTCTGCCTTTCTAAATCACGTTGTGCTTTAATGGCAGGGGCATACACGGCAGCGGGTCAGGCTGGTGCTGCTTTTCACACCATGGCGGTGTTTCAGGCGTACCAGGCGGACCTGCTGGAGGATCTCGACCAGGGGGCCGGGCGGTTGCTGAGCTGCGCCGCACCACAGATCTGTCTCTCCGGGCCACCAAGCAGACTGCTGCTGCTATCGGCCGCTCTATGGCGGCTATGGTGGTTACGGAGAGGCATCTGTGGTTGGGCCTGGCTGATTTCGGGGAGAAAGAATAGGGTTTTCTCTTCGATTCGCCAGTTTCGCCTACTGAACTTTTCGGCACCTCCGTGGAGGCGGTGGTTGGAAAGTTCAGGGAGGCGAAGGCGCGCTCAGCGGCATTTAAGACATGCATACCGCTGAGATCCACGCCCCCACCCAGGCAGGCGGGACTTGGTCCTTCACGGTCTGAGGACCGTAGGCAGGACCAGAGTGCTAGCGTCTCCTCTCGTGCCCCCCCTCCCTGGAGGAGCAGGGTACAGAGGAGACGGGATTCCCGCGGGGAAAAAGGATCTAAGGGAGGTGATCCAGGACAAACGTTCTCAACGAAGGCGTTGGTGATGGATCACTTCCCTTGAGGGCGATTACATCATAGCCCTCTCCTTTTTCCTTTTTAATGTCTTTTTATGACTTTTTACCCAGGCGCTTCTTACATCAGGCCTGAGGCGGGCCTATGGTGAGTAGAACTATGTTCTGATGGCCCGCCCGGACTTGCTCAGTGAGAACGCCCCTTTCAGGCATTCAAGGGCGGTAGAACATGGTGGTGAGAACCGCACAATGAGTCTTCGCTCAGCATGCCGCAGGTGAGAGTGGTCATTTTTGTGTGTTATACTAAAAATATGTATTTCTTACAGACCCCAGGTTCCTGTATAGAGTTGGGTATTCATCAGAGAGAACTGTCTTTCCCCTGTTAAGTTAGGCTTTAACACAGCACCATTCTCTGGGCTGTGTATGTGAGCGTGTGTTGGCTTTCCCTGGTTGGTCAAGATGGCGCCAGATAGGCCACCGCTTATGGTTATCAGAAGATGGGCCTCCTCTCATATTGAGAGTAGTGTTTAGGCCGCCGCTCTTTTCTTTGAAATGTTTGCGGATTACTAGGCGGTAGCACACTTTTCTGATAGAATGTAGTGTTTGTCTACCGCTAAGGGTTACTATTGTCTTCGGTTCTCTAAGCCACTGCAGGTTGGATTAGTTTGTCTCTGTTACAGCTGAGCGCTACGGCGTCAGTCGGTATGTGGATGAAGGAGGCGCGTTGCTGAGGCACCGTCACCTTTGGTTGTACACCACTTAGATCAGAGGCCTCCTCTCATTGAGAGTCGTTGGTTTAAATAGCAGTCAGTTTGTTTGTCTGGCAGTTATTTCTCGTTTTTGCGAAACTCGTACAGTTTGTAGGCTTCTACAAGCCTCCCTGGAACGGGTCCCCATTGTAATGGGTAGCTATCATGTGTTAGGCCTCAGCAGGCCTCCATGAAAACGAGCCGTTGGGTCTAATATTACTACAACCCACATTTGTCAAATATGGCTGTCCCAGTTTGCAGGAAGGATTGCACCGTTCTCAAGAGTAAACGGTGACAGTGGTAGGCCTTATCAGGCCTCTAGTAAGGCAGGTGACAATGCTTAAGCATCAAGGTACTACTAGCCTAGCTGGCTATCAGGTTAAATAGGGGTAAATACGCTCTCCTGAAGGTCGGCTGTCAATTGTAGGCCTCAGTAGGCCTCTTGAACAAGGCGCATTATCAGTTGGAAGGCCTCAAACAGGCCTCACTGGAGGTATGTACCGATGTGCGCATCAGGACAGCTAGCCTGGAGGCTATCAGGTTGTAGGCCTCATCAGGCCTCCCCGAAGGCCCGCTGGTAGGTGTAAGGCCTTACTAGGCCTCCTTGAGGGTGAGCTCTCAGGTTGTGATCACTACCAGAAGCAGGTTGTAGGCCTCATCAGGCCTCCCTGAAAGGCCTGCTGTTAACTCTAAGACCTTACTAGGCTTTCCTGAGGGTGAGTTCCCGGATTGTGGTCACTCTCAGAGGCAGGTTGTAGGCCTCATCAGGCCTCCCTGAAAGCCTGCTGTTAATTCTAGGCCTTAATAGGCCTCCCTGACTCGAACAAGGTAGTAGGCCCCATCAGGCCTCCCTAAGGTGTTCCTGGGGTCCAGTCATCTGAAACAGTTAGCACGCATTGCAAACAGGTAGCAGGCCTCTCCAGGCCTCCCTGAAGGCTGCTTATCAGGTAGTAGGCCTTAATAGGCCTCCCTTGAGGGCGAGTTCCTTAATCAGGATGCTCGAAAAGCCTGCGTAGCTTGACTGTCGAGTCCCAGATGGTGGTCACTCGAACGAGGTAGTAGGCCCCATCAGGCCTCCCTGAGGTGTTCCTGGGACCCAGTCATTTAGCACGTATTGCAATCAGGTAGTAGGCCTCTCCAGGCCTCCCTAAAGGCTGGTTATCAGGTAGTAGGCCTTAATAGACCTCCCTTGAGGACGGGTTCCTTAAACAGGATGCCCGACTAGCCTGCGTAGCTTGACTGTCAAGTAGTAGGCCTCCATTAGGCCTCCTTGAGAAAACAAGGGTAACCTCAGCAGGCGGTATTGCTGTCAGGTAGTAGGCCTCACTAAGGCCTCCCTGAGGACGGAGTCCCGAGCCTGGATGCTTGGGTTTCCAGCATGGCTTGCGGTTAGGTAGTAGGCCTCTATAGGCCTCCCTGGAATACCCGCTATCAAGTAGTACTTCTCTGTGAGAACTGGTGGTAGTTGGGCCTACAGCTGGAGGTTACTCGCCAGGCAGGCTCAGCTGCTCCCCTCAATGAGGGTCGTCTATGAGTGCTCAGCCGCCTGAGCCTGGTCAGACGGTCGTAGGCCTCTCATGAGGCCTCCCTGTTAGATCAGTCATTAAGGCCCTTTCGGCCTCCCTACTGCTTTGAAACACAAGCACCTGGTAGATCCTTGATTTGAGCAGGCAGACTCCCCTCGATAGCAAGGGTTGAAAAGCACTACGCTGAGTGTTGCTCTCTTGGATAACCCGTCTCTGAGTTCCGGGCTAAGTAAGACTGCCTGTGTTTCAGTCCCTTAGCTTGGACGCCCCTTGGGCACCATCCAGAGGCTCTGTTTGAACAGACAGGGTTGGCTAGACCGAAGTGTCCATAACACTTAGGGCACCAGGTCAGGCCTCCCTGGTGGCACTCGGGAGAACATTTCCCGAGTAGTGACTGGCTGGGGTTCCTTCGGGTCCCCTAGCCACATTCCCTTGAAGGGACCCCTTCATTGGAAGTAGTGGTCCCGGGCCTTCGAGCTGTCTAGATGGAACTCCACGCAGTGCGTTAGGGTTCCGTTTAGTTGTATAGCTTGGGCTATGACAGTAGGGAGTGCTGTCACTGTCAGCCCAGGACCTGAGGGGGAATCGCTCAGGTTTTTCTATGAATTACTTGAGTTGACAGTTGTCACTGCCAATGGGCAGACACTCCCCTCAGCATGGCGGCGTTGGTATATCGTTCCCCATAGCGTCAGCTAGACGCAGCGAGAGTTCCCTTTCGAATGGGAACTTCTAAGGTTACGTATGTAACCTCTGTTCCCTGAGAACAGGGAACGAGCGCTGCGTCGCGTTGCCATGCTTCAGGGCCTATCTGCCATACAGTCCCTTCAGACGAGAAGATGTGTTTGTGTTGGCACGGCGCCCTTTTATACTTCCGGGTCGCACGTTGATGACGTCATGGGCTGACGTCGGTCAAAGACTTTGCCGTGATTCGATAGTAGCTTCAGACACCAGTCACGCCGAGGGCGTTCCCCATAGCGTCAGCTAGACGCAGCGCTCGTTCCCTGTTCTCAGGGAACAGAGGTTACATACGTAACCTTAGACGATTTCAGAGGTGCGCACAGCTTCATAAATCAGGCGGTGAGAGGAGTGCAAGCATAATCTTACGCCAACATATACGCCCGTTTCTACACAAGATTGATAAATGAGGGCTAGTAAGTGCATTGTATCAAATTATTAATTTAAATGTTAGTATATAGTAGTTATGGCCACCTAATATAAAGTGGGTCCGGCAATTGTTAAAGACCTAGGCTGCATTTCCCAAAAGCATTGTAAGCCTAAGTTGATCGTCGAGACCATTGGTGGAAATTGTTCGTAGATCAATTTAGGCTTACGATGCTTTTGGGAAATGCGGCCCTGGGTGGTCACGTTATTGCACGATGCCACAATCTCTAAAATGCACAAGTTCAAAACATGCTTTAGTTTTTGTATTCTGAACCTGAAAAAGCTGGAATCCAACCTGAAACCACATTTTCAGGTGACAACAAAAGATTTCTGGGAATGCACATTAGTTTACACAGCCAGATTGAATTTCAAGTATGGGGGTGCGTATGAAAAGTTATACTTGTGCATACAGTCAGGGTTAAAGATGGAAAAACAAATCAATAATTTTGTCTGCCCAATGATCCGTAAAGTACATTGGCTTAGGACTCACTGCAATCTCTCAAAATGTATTTTAACCGACAAATAATAAAAAAAAGAGTGTTTCCACATCTGCACATCAACAATTTTAGACTGTGGGAAACTATTTTGAAATAATATTTACACATGGAACACACTATTAATCAGCATTTGAACTTGGATATGGATATTGCACAGTTAATGGATATTGCAACACACTTGAAATTGCAACACTTGACTTCTTGACATCTTTAAGCCTGGACATGCATGTATGTATTTACTGAAACACAACACGCACATAAATGCACATGGTCAGATATACTGGACATGTGCCATACATCCTCATATCATATGACATATATCATTTGAAATAAACACACACATAAACACACACAGCTATCCTTCTACCTGTGAGCTCTCCCCGCTGCTCTTCTACGGTGTATTAGACTCTCTGCCCTACAAATTAGGGACCGCCTCCTGAGAGTCAAATGTCATGTGTGTACCGATCAGATCCCAGGTTTAGGTGGAGATGGAAGGGATGGAGAAGGAGATGGAAGGAGAAAGAGGAGGAGGAATATGGTTCATTTGTTAGTAAACAGAGAGTGTCTGATCCAATTAGTTCAATACATCTAACGGCCGTTCTCTCCTTCAGATGCAGCAGACTTCATGGATGAGTGTATCGAAATGGAACTGCCAAATCTGGCTCTCATCTGTGAATCTCTCATAGATGTAACTTAAAATGAAACAGAAGAAAATCATCTGAGGTATCAGGATGAGGTTCAAAAGAAAGAAAAGGTGAATACAGAACAGAGGAGTAGCGTATTTTAAAAGATATATCTACATTATATAGGGCTGTCAATTTAGAGTAAGTTCAGGGGTGCAAAACCAACAACCATGAAGAGTTTAGTGTCAACCCTAATAAATGCACCTGATCCAGCTAATCAAGTCGAACGTCGAAGTGACCAACTGAAAAGGAACTACAGGTATGCGTGTTGAAGCAGGGTTGAATCTAAACTCTGTAGGGCTGAGGCGTTTGACACCTCTAAACTGGAGGATTTATTGGCTTTTAGGTTAGAGTTGCATCTAGGTGTAATAATCACTGAATATTTCACAGACATAACTCTGATAAAGTAGAATAAACACGGAACTGCAAACTTGAGGTTCTTGCACAACGTTTATTTACGACATGATGCCACAAACTTTGGTAAATTAAGGAACTATATTAATCTTTGAAGCAGTCATTTAAACAATCTGCTAACTTATTTAAAAAGTTAAAATTAGTCACTACTGTTACCTTACACACTATACACGTTTCTTTTTCTTTCTTTTTGCAACTACTGTGTTTTAAAGAATTTTAGGTTTTTAAGTTTTAGGGCCCTTTTTTAGTTTTATCTCCTTGTGATAAATTTACCTTGGAGATGTAACATATCAACATTTAATTGTAATGTTTATATAATATTTCAATGTTTAAAGCTAATGGAGCTAAATACACCCAAGTCTGGGCTAAGCCCCGCATATCCAATAACCCTAGAACGGACCCTTGATATAAGCACATTTTATAATGAGCAGTCAGTGCAAGTCTCCCATATAAGACAGGAAGTCTGAGGGAGATACTGTATACATGTTTGATGGGCTCTGAAGGTTGCATGACTATGTGTGATTTAGCATGAAAGTTCACCTGTTCTGTTGCTCTTGTTGTAGCAGCTGTACTGCGATCTTCCTCAGATCCAACACTTCCTTCAAGTCATCCTCCTCCTCTTCAGCTAACTGTTCTTTCTCTGAGCTGAAGTAGATAAGAGAGAAAGACAAGAGAAAGAAAAGAAAGAGACAAAAGGAGGTTATTACTGAATTCTTAATCCGTACAGAATGTACATCATAGTCCAGTTGCAAGTTGCAATTTATCCCTAAAATCAGAGGGAAATGATGGGATGTAAAAGCATCTAACTCTGGCTGTAAGCCTAAACTTTTCCGTCATATCTGATTGGTTGATTGGAATGTTTATCCAATGTTGTGAAATCACGTTAAAGGCCTTTAAATCACTCTTCCGTGTCCTAAAGCTTCAAGTAATAGCGGATGTGACGACACACGTACTGTGAAAAAGGCCTATTGAAATCGCTTTTGAATGCACACTCGCTTTATACTTTCAAATTTTTTATCATGTGTACTCTGTGTACAACAGCACATTTAATAAGATAAGATATTTGTCAATGATGCTCAGGATCTGTCGCACACCAAATCCTCTGCCATCATCTTGCCAGTCATCTCTCCTTATGCTCGTCATATGATAAGTGAAATCTGACTCCTGCTGCACTGTGTTGCGATTCTGCAGCTTGTGCTGAATGAAGCAGAGCAGAGGCTTTTTATTTAAAAATTGTAAGGTACCGTTAAGTGAACTGAACGAAATGTTTTTTATTTCTATTTTTAAAAAAATCCAAACGTCAGTGGCCAAGTAATGTAATCGGTATACAGCCGAACACTGTGTAACACCGGTAACACAGACTACCTCAGTAAGCCTAGCAGATGTGATGCTGCATCTTACAAGAGCTGTAAACACTGGTAGGAGACAAACACATCAGTGAGTTAAGTGTATGACAAGTATATGACAAGAAATGTTCTCACTGCTATTACTGGAACAGCCAAGCCTGGTAATTAGAAAGGGGATGTCCACATACTTTCGGCAATATAGTGCATTTATCTCTGTTGCCTTGCTCTTTCATGTGCCATGTTATCATATGTTTGGCAGCAGTGCGTGTATGTTCATCATTACTGGAACATTTTGTCAGTCTTCCATCTGTACACTATTTACTTTACAGCCAGAGACATCAAAACCATGTCTCATTTCAATTAACTGTGTAAATTTCAAGGTGGTTTTGTAACAAGTTAGACTAAAGGCTGGAATACACTACACAAGCCAGAGTCTGGAGGAGTCAACATTACAGTAGTTGCCGAAAATCAAAGCCAGTCTGCAGATACTAGGCAATTGGAGTTGACAGATTTCACATTAAATGGCATAGTGTATGATGGGCACTAAGACTTCTGTTCTGACTATGATTCCATACAGTGAGCGTATATCAAAAATGTTTTGTCAAGAAGGCATCAACAAGGCACATATTTCTGTGTGAGTTTGTGCGTTTGGAATGACTTGAAAGACAGACAGACATAACTACAGACATAACTCCATCGCCCCTCCATGACAGACAAACGTAATTTGTCAGCATTTTAGATTTTTTTTTGCAATTGTGGCAACAATTATGTGTGATTTTCTGTATGTTTAGCAGTGATATAAATGATTTGAGTTCCGAATTTTATAAAAAAAGTGTATAAATATGGTAAATTAATAGGAACAAAAGATTTTTGGGGAAGAAAAGTAAATCATTTATTGACCCGGAACAAACCCCCCCACAAAAAAAAAAAAAAAAAAAAATCCCAAACCACATATCATCCATAGTTTGGCACCACCCTTTTTTACCATATAAGAATTTCCTCTTATCCACTGTGAGTAAAGCCTATAAACAGCATTCACGACAGAACGTACAACCACTCAAGTGGATACATTATAAGAACACCAAATAACGCAAGTATGGCTTTAATTAACTTGGAATTTACTTGATGACTCATGTTTTTGTTTGTTTCTGTTGGACATTTGGATACTACAGAATCTGGGAATTCTCTGGAAAAAACTCTGACTCGGCAACCGTAGATTCACAAGAAAGTTACGGCATAAAAACTCCTATGAATCTTTTATCTGCGGACCTACCCTTACTTTGTTATTTATATAACATTTATATAACTTTATTAGCAAAGTGTATCTGAACAGTGCTAATATATGATTAAATTAGTTGATTATTGTTGATTAACAGTTAGTGTGGCTCACCAAATCTCATTTCTCTATTCTCTGGCTCCACCCATTACATTAGGAATCCGGAATCTTTCCACAATATTAGGAGTCTGGATGTACAGTAAATAACTCTTCTGGATTACCAAGGTAAAACAAATCAGACGTAAAGCATGACTTACGACTTACCACCCATAACATCAAAATGATATCCAATATAGACCGGATCTGAAGCTATGAGCGAGGTATGCTTTAACCGTGGACTAAAAAAATATGTTTTTTTTGTGGTTTTGAACTCAATTCACCGGAATACAAGGGAATTTTCCTGACATCTAGATAAAACCGCATCACTTCCTCCTTTTGTTAACTTCTCTGGAATACCACAGAGGTGAAAAAAAAATACCCACATGAAACAGAAACAACTGCCAATATTAAACAGACTGTGAATTCACACTGGCACAGTCCTGCTGCAGTTTGGAGAAATTTGCTCCATTTATTATTTTTCCACAATTACTGTTTGCTCTTCCCTGAGATGTAAAAACAGTAATGTCATCAAATTATGATTAGAAAGAAAACTGTAAAACTGTATAAAACCCTTGTGCATCCTTATGGACATTTTTGGCTTTTTCAGTTTAGTTTTTTTGATAACTTTGCCTGTGGTAATGCTAACTGCATAAAATGCAGTGTATGTATGTAATAAAAAAAATTGTGTGTGTGTGTGTGCTTGTAATATTTGAGAGAGAAAAACTGCAAAAAACTGCAGATCACAAATCCAACCGCTGTGTGTATTGGTGGAGTTTTGCTGGCATCTAATGGGGAAAATTTGGCACTACGCCCAAACAAGATCTTACAGAGAGCTTATTTTTTTAGATATCAGCCTCAAATTTGGAACACAGCTTGTTTAGATGTATGGCTTTGATTTTCTAGCAGTTTTGGAGTTCAACATGTTTCAAAAAATATATATATTTTTAAATAAAATATTATTCATAAATCATTTTCATAATCTTTAACCTCTATAACTTTTGACTTCAGCAATAACCTGTCAAAGGGTCTTCTTTAAAATGAGACCAAACTTAAGTCTGTGCTCCCAAGATTAATTTTTTTATGACAGGTCCATAGAGGACAAAAATGTCCATGTCAAAAATCTATGTGTAACTTTTTTTATTTGATGCACAAGGGTTAAACAAATTACCAATGTCAATATCATACTAATTGCCATTTCAGGTGCGTTGGTTTTTATTTATACTTCTGCGTTGTTGTCCGCGTCAATGTGCAATTACACATGCAGACCGCTAGTAGGCAGTGTCCACGGGCATATGGTGTTAATGGTGTAACCCACAGTATCAAGAAAAGCAGAAGAAGAAGCAGCTTGTTGTGAAGAATCATAGACAGTAAAAGAAATGGACAGAGCGACCCCATAGACTTCAATGGAGATAACTGAAGTCAGATAGAAGCACTCTCTTCCTGATGGCTGAGCGTACTGCGCACTGAGCTTGACGACGTAGATGTGACGTGAGCAACCTGTCCGACAGTTGTAAGTCTTCTAGTAGTTGTGCAATGTAAAATCTAAATCACCGAATCTTGCAGAGACAGAGAGGGTGAGCAGGAGCAAATTTTGATGAATGAAGCAGGATCTGCAACATCTCTATCTGCGTTTATACCTCCACGTCCCCCCGATTGCCTCGTAGACAGTAAAAGATTGCCTACGAGCTTCTCCTCGGGTCTATACGGTAATTTGCTCAACAGCGCGACACAGTCGCGTGGTTATGACGCAATCGTTAGCCTATATTTTACAAAAACAGCTTCAACGGGGCGATAGTGTAAGATACAAGGTAATGGAGCCTTTTATACATTGTCGTGTTTGTTTAGAAATAAACAATGGACAAATGGAGTCTTTAAACGCCTCATATGTAAAGATATTCACTGTCAAAGTGAGGCCAAAATGAATGGGAGTCAATGGGATGCTAACAGCAGGTGATGGCTTGGTTAGCAATGGCCGCGCCTATGGAAGGTACGCTTTTCGGGGGCTGGGCTACCCCCTTGTGTAGAATGTGTACATTAATTGTCGGAGTATCAGCAGCAGTTATATAGCGGCTTTTCTTGCAGCTTGAGTTGTTGTAGGCTATCTAATACAAATTAAGCATCTCTAGTTGATTAGTAGAGTTAAATAAGAGGCGATCTGGCGCTAGAAAGCGTTTGTGAAATCATGCAGAGCTCGTGGCCGCTGTTTTGCACAGACAAGCGCTTCAATCGTTTGCTGTTGCGGAGACTTTATTCACGAAATGTACCCTAATGTGTCCCTGTTCTTGATATACAATCACTGATTAACATCTTAGATCCGCTGAGTATATTAATAATTAATATAGTTTATTTATTTTCTCACAAAACCTGTATTTATTTACTAACATGAATCTCTGGACTACAAAATATTGTGTTATATAGCAGATGTAAGGAAGAAACTATCATCCCATTTCTGGACACACACACACTCCTATCGCAGATTTTTTATTTATTTATTGACCTGAGGGAGGGGTTCTGGGAGACCAATCACAGCGTTTGTGGTCGGTGTAGAATCGACGCGTTGTTACATTTTTGGAGAGGTGCGTGAAAGGGTACGTCGTAGGCTACGCGTGCAACACACAGCCTACGGCATAGGTCTGACGCTGAAGTATAAATCAGCCTTAAAGGATTAGTTCACTTTCAAATAAACTTTTGCTTATAATTTTTGCACCCCCTTGTCATCCAAGATATCCATGTCTTTCTGTCTTCAGTCGAAAAGAAATAAAGATTTTTGATGAAAAGATTTCAGGATATTTGTCCATATAATGGAAGTCAATAGACCCCATACGGTTCAAGGTCCAAATGAGAGGTTCAGTACAGCTTCAAAGGGGCTTTTTTAGACGCAGACGCAAAGACGTTTGAATATGTGGATACGGTCCTCCTTCCGCTCATTTGTAAACACTGACTCGGTACTTCCGCCTGCGTCTAGCGTGACCTTTTCAACATAATTGTGTATTACGTAACGTCACGAGCGCGCATCACTGAACAGAGCACGGCGAGCATTTGTGCTTATAAAACTTAAACTTTATTTTTTTATTTTAAAAAAAAAATGACTGATCGTTTCGCTAGATAAGACCCTTATTGATCGTCTGGTACCGTATGATGTGGTTTAAAGCCCTTTTGAAGCTGTACTGAACCTCTCATTTGGACCTTGAACCGTATGGGGTCTATTGACTTCCATTATATGGACAAATATCCTGAAATCTTTTCTTTTCAACTGAAGACAGAAAGACATGGATATCTTGGATGACAAGGGGGTGAGTAAATTATAAGCAAAAGTTTATTTGAAAGTGAACTAATCCTTTAAGTGATAAGGGTGTGAACCTACACTGGTCTCACGGTTCGGTTCGATTACGATTATCATGCCATCGATTCGGTTCAATTCGATATCACGATGCATCACAAGGCATTGACGATGCACTGCATCCTCATGTATACAATTTTGTCAGTCAGTTATATAAACTGAACCTTTAATTTTACCCGCTCAAAGAAAACACTCTTCTTGAATGTATCAAACAAAACTCAAGTCTGGGCACAGAAGACAACTGGAGCATTTAGAACAAATATACAAAATACTAAAAGCCACTTCAGCCAAAACTAAAGTCTAAATGCATCTGGTTGTTGAAACCACATATGTAAATGTTACTCATCGCAACAATGCTAAAAAAATTTTTACGTGTGAGACTTGTTTATACTTTTGCCTGGCTTCGTAGCGCGAGCCTCCGCTGTTGCCGCGCTCTCCTATTGCGGTCTTTGATCTTGAAATTAGCTGATGATCAGTAAAATGCAGCTCATATCTGTTGTTTTCGGTGACGTGAACATTAAATCTGCATATAGTGCGGAATTGAAGATCAGATTTATATCCGTTTTGCAGAGATACATTTTATGTGCTCAAGTGTAAATGAAATCATTTAGATAAATCAGATAGCTTTGATTTACACACAGTGCGCGTGTTCTCCAGGTCGTGCTTACCAGGTTGTTCATAAAAGCCGAAATGTGCCCAGATGTCGGCTTTTAAAGTAGTTGGAGCATTTTAATTACCCGTCTCGCCTCCCTCTGCCATTGTATGCTACCGCGACAAAGAACATGCATGACAAATGACGTCAGAAAAGAGTCAGTACATTATAATCGGTTATGGTCTATTACTGAACTGATACCGAATCGTCCTTGTCTGCATCGCGATGCATCGAAGAAACAATCTATTTCGACACCCCTGAAAATATGTAGTTCCTTTTATTAGTGAGCTCCTCCTCACACCAGCTAGAAGACGCTCCAGGGCTCAACAATAAGGACTGCCCGATGCCCTCGGGGTCAGTATAAACGACGCTCGGGACAGTTGATGGAATATTCACTTGCCTGCATTGTTATGAAAGTTTAGAATTTGCACACGTTTTAAGCCTCGCCAATTTAAATATTCAAGCGTAAGAAGACGTGAAAGACAACTCAATTCGGTACTCGTGAACTGTTTGAGAAGTTTTGTGCGCTCACATCCGGAGTGAGTGCCCAGAAAGCTGCGATTCAGACAGCGTGCGATTTCTGAATTGAGTTCACTATCATGTCTTCTTACGCCTGAACGGTGTTACGAGATTTTCGGTTTCCGAAAGTGGAGCACACATTAATATTCATGACTTTCCCAGACATGCGCAACTGCGCGTGTAGCTGACAATTTTAGTTCACGTCATTAACACATTTAGTGGATTATTTCATAAAAGTAATATACAGGGAGTGCAGAATTATTAGGCACGTTGATTTTCTGATCATATTTTTTTTCCAGGCACATTTGACCAATTCCAAACCACAGTAATCCTAATAACTACTATTGATTTAGTATTTAATAATGTATAAGTGATATATAATTGTTCATGAAGGCTGGAAATTAAAATCACCTTATATTCAGGTGTGCAGAATTATTAGGCATGTTTTCTTTTACAGATAAATTGAGCCAAAAAAGAGATTTAACTCAGACTGAAGAGTCAAAAAGTATTAAATGCCCATGAGAAGGATGCAATACTAATGCAATACTAGACATTGCAGTTAAGGCATGACCATTGGACAGTGAAATGCTCGTTGGGTCAGCAGGATCTGACAAAAACAGGTGGTGAAGAAAAGACACCTGTTAACCGCAAAAGAATTAAGAATTAAGGTGAAGAATTAAGGGTGAAACCATCAGGAACCCTTTAGTCTCCAGTGCCACCATTTTCCAAAGCTGCAACCTACCTGGAGTCTCCAGAAGTGCAAGGTGTCAGGATCTCAGAGACATCAGTTAGGTAAAGAATCCTAAAAAATGACCCCCACTAGATAAGAATCACAAGCTGAAGTGTTGTAAAATACATGAAGAAGGTTTTTTTGTAGGCTTTATGGACAGATAGGTTGAGAGTGACTCTTGAAGGACCAGCACCACATCCTCTAGTACCACTGTTTGAAGAATTAATCTTCCAGAATCTGGCACTACGTTTTGGGAGTTCATTTTTAGTCCATCTCTGCAAAACGGACTTCAGGATGGACTAAAATGAACTCCCAAAACGTACTGCCAGATTCTGGAAGATGAATTCTTCAAACAGTGGTACTAGAGGATGTGGTGCTGGTCCTTCAAGAGTCACTCTCAACCTATCTGTCCATAAAGCCTATAAAAAAACCTTCTTCATGTATTTTACAACACTTCAGCTTGTGATTCTTATCTAGTGGGGGTCATTTTTTAGGATTCTTTACCTAACTGATGTCTCTGAGATCCTGACACCTTGCACTTCTGGAGACTCCAGGTAGGTTGCAGCTTTGGAAAATGGTGGCGCTGGAGACTAAAGGGTTCCTGATGGTTTCACCCTTAATTCTTCACCTTAATTCTTAATTCTTTTGCAGTTAACAGGTGTCTTTTCTTCACCACCTGTTTTTGTCAGATCCTGCTGACCCAACGAGCATTTCACTGTCCAATGGTCATGCCTTAACTGCAATGTCTAGTATTGCATTAGTATTGCATCCTTCTCATGGGCATTTAATACTTTTTGACTTTTCAGTCTGAGTTAAATCTCTTTTTTGGCTCAATTTATCTGTAAAAGAAAACATGCCTAATAATTCTACACACCTGAATATAAGGTGATTTTAATTTCCAGCCTTCATGAACAATTATATATCACTTATACATTATTAAATACTAAATCAATAGTAGTTATTAGGATTACTGTGGTTTGGAATTGGTCAAATGTGCCTGGAAAAAAAATATGATCAGAAAATCAACGTGCCTAATAATTCTGCACTCCCTGTGTATATATATATATATATATATATATATATATATATATATATATATATATATATATATATATATATATATATATAGTTTTAGCATCACACAGACTTATGTCCAAACTACAATTGTTTACCTTTTCATAGCAGTTTATAATGTTTTTATTAGAATGCATGCTTTGTGCAGTCCTCCATGACTGAATGACATCCATTCACTTCATGTAACGTTACAGTAGAGCAACCTTCAACTATCGTCTACATTGATTTCAGTTCATTGTGCTCTTCCTTTGTACCTGCGCCTTCCTTGCGCTCGTTGTCTTTTGTCTTCGGGTTTGTATTTCCACAGTGGTCTGACGTAGTTATGAATGAACTGCTCTTTTTTAAAATCTTCCCAGTCTACTGACATTTGTGAAGACATCTGTATTAAACATTGTAGAGTTAACGAAAGTTATCATGGGAATTGTAATAAGTAAATCCACTTCACCAGCTATTGAATCTTCGACAGCGATGCCATAGAAATATACAGAGCTACCGCAAAAACGGAAGTTTAAAGACAACATTTTTTCTCTGGCGCATAAGGTCTATAGCAGGAAAAAAAAGAATATTCTTAAATACATGAACCAACTCTATGTATCGTTATGTTCTTCTGACTGTGACCTCACCTTATTTAAAACCGCATCATCCCTTTAAACATGAATGAAACCAAATCAGTGGCACAATAAAAAATTAAATAAAAATCTGTCATCTGTTCTTTGACCATGTGTTACGGTGTACCTGAATAACATTGTTTTTATTTTTGTAGAAAAAGTTGGGCCTTGGAATTGCCAACAACAAATGTTAGCTAGCAGTCTCTGAATGCATGACAGATATGACACATAATAAAGCTATTCTCAGATCAATATGTGAAAAATGTATGACATTCTTATTCTTTTTACCACTCTTTGTCCTCAAATGCATGGATGCATCTTTTTAAAGGTAATAAGTTACATTTACCTGCTTAAAATAATATCACATTTAAAAAGGAACTGCATGAAGAAAATTACAGTCTATCAACAAAAAACTATCCGGGTATACAGTTTGTTTTTGTTGGACTATTTTGAACCCTTGACCATAGAGCCCCATCAGTTTATACTTTACCTAGGAAGCACTCGCTACCATTGGACATTGTTTAATAAATTGCATTCTATACCAGGAATGTATACATTTACAAGCCAACACAAGTACAAGTCACCTCAGTTCTGGAACTTTCCAGCCCCCTTATTCAGAGTGATCACATTCCCATTGTTTGTCAAAATCTGCTAAAAGTGTAATAATGGAACAACACTTTTGATTGAAGAACAACAGTGATTTTTCAATCTTATTTACAACAGGATCTGCATTTTCATGGGTTTAAATAAAATTTTTATGTTATAAGAGACAAAAACCACTGTGCATCTAAACCACTCCTTTCCTGTTAAAAAGTAATTTTTCACGCAGCTTATTGTAACATTTTTGAGAAGCCAAACATGTCTGTCTCTAAGTAACATGTCATTTTTTTACGAGGTCAAGTTACGAAATAAACGTCATTTCGTAAAATAAGTATAATGAACTACACAAAAAGCATTTTGAACGTTTCCAGCACATTTTTATAATTACCCAAAAATCAAACATTGTTCACCCCTCACTAGGGTTGGGTATCGTTTTTTTTTTTTCTTTCGATTCTGGTGCCAAACCGATACTTTTAAAACGGTACCGGTGCCTGAACCGATACTTAAAATAATAAAAAAAAAGGCCACAAAACGAGGTGGATGACATTAAATGGCTTTTTTTTTTTTTTTAATTGAACCATTTATTAAAAGTTTAATGTATACTTAAATGTATGGATATAAATAAATACAAAACACAATTTACTTATTTACAAATTATTATTGACTTACCGGTATTTACAAATTCACAGTAAAACCTAAGCCACCTAACCCAACTACAACAAGCCTAATTTAACTCTAAATAACAGTTACAGTAATAACAGCAGTAGTCTGTGTTCTTGGTATGCTACAAACCAGCTTCAAGCTTCAGCTTTATGAAAGTGCCATATTGGCACCGGGTTTCGGTACCCAACCCTACCCCTCACGCACGTTATCACATCCGTCAAAACTTGACTGTCGATTGAAATATTACAACTAAAAACATTGACATACCACACTCATGGGCATCAATCACTTCACTGAATCCTTGCCAGCTAAGAATTAAACAATTATTACCTTACGGCCCATCTGTTTTCAAATCCATATTATTTGAATATCACAACATCGATTTCTGTCAAAAACTAACGTGCACAATACCACAGTATTTATGAAAAGCAGAGGTCCAGGGAGTACCTGCATTTCCAGAAAAACACACACTATTGGATGTTTTGACTTTTGTCATCGATTTCCGAGAAGAGGGCCAAAATTAATCAGAGATGTATAAAGTACTAGAGACACAGACTTGAGTAAAAGTTCCTTATCAAAAAAGTGACTTGAGTAGAAGTTGAAGTGCTCTTTAAGCACCACACTTAAGTAGAAGTACTAAAGTATTCAACATTTTTTGTACTTAAAGGAGCTGTATGTAGGACTGTGGCCAAAACTGGTACTGCAATCACTTTCAAATTACTGTTGAGCGGGTCTCCCCTCTCCCCCTCCCCTGACTCGAGGTTGCCAGCTAGGCTGCAGGATCCAGCAGGAACGTAGGCTGCTACACGGAGCTTTCAATGGCAAGTGACAAGGTTTTTTTTCTTTTTTGTTAATTATGTTTATGCTTCAAGAGCGATGTTTTGTGAAGTAATTATGAATCGCAAAAATTTACTAATGGCGATTAGCCAAAACTAATCGTAAATATGAACGCTCGTATGTGACAGTACATTCCCACATGAAAAAATACTGTAGTAAAATTACAGCAAAGCTAAATAACATTAGCAATGGTCATACAGGTCAACTTGCAGCATGTTTTGTCCACTATATATGCGAAGAACGAATGAGGAATCATTTTTACCGAGGTAACGTTAGGCTACTGTCTCAAATACGTTTTCACATTGCAATAATAAGCGTTGCTAATGTTGTTTTCCTCAGCGTCCCAGCATAATGACAGAGAAACGGGCTCTGATAATGCATTACTAATGTTAGCAATGACGACTCGCCGTTTTTATTTACCAAACAATTCCTTTATACCTTTTCAATTCAATGACCCACCTCCTCCATCTGCGCTAACCTAACGTTACTTTGCACGAACATGCATAACTTTGTTCGACTGTCATGAATATTTGAAAATGTCCATTTACATTAAGTACAAGTTAGCCAAACATAGATGAACCTTACCTGTCCAGGAGAAAATTAGCAACGTTGGCATCAGTCTTCAAATTATTCTCCGTTTTCAGCCGTCTCCATCTTTCAAAGGCATCTCCTATACAAATCCTTGTTTTATTTCAGACACTGTCACGACGTTTTTCTGATTCATAACGAGGTTGTTTAGGTTTCGTAAAGTTAGACATTGTTTATCCAAAAAGTTTGTAGCTGCAGCTGTGGTAACTAGAGCAGAGCTGGCAACCCGAATGCAGAAACACTACTGACTTCGTGATTGGTCGATAGGTGGAGGGTGGCGCTTCAGGCCAAAACACAACATGACAACATCAACATCAGTTGAGGGCTGCAACTTCACTTTTAAAATGACAATATCTTGGCCGGACAACCGTTGTCAGTGATATAAGTATTTGAAATTAACATGATTTCTTAATGTCTAGTGACATATCAGGGCCATTTTATGATTAATTGAAATACATTTCTTACATACAGTTCCTTTAAGTATTGCAAGTAGTTTATTTAAAAATGTACTACTCAAGTACTGAAAGTAAAAGTACAAGTATTGTGTTATGTAGTTATTAAAGAAAGTAGTCAAAAGTTTGAACATCATATTGTTTTTATTATTTCAAATGATTAACCTAAAGGACAATCACAATGTTGGTAGGTAATTTTTCTACACATTGCCATATAAATAACCTGAAAATACTGTACTTCATTAAGATTAAATCTTACTAACCACTCTTACTATAAAAAAATAGGGTAAGCACACTTATATTCTCATTTCAAGAGGTGTTCTGAGTAAATGATTTGTTTGTAACACTTTACAATATGGTTTTAATTGTTAACATTACATTAGTTAATGTATTAGACTAATAACTAACATGAACTAACCATGATCAATACATTTGTTACTGTATTTATTCATCTTTGTTAATCTTAGTTAATAAAAATACAGCTGTTCATTGTTTGTATATGTTACTTAACAGTGCACATTAACTATGTAAACAAATAGAGAGCAATTTGAGCGCAAGACGCTCGTGTTGTTTTAAAGACAGTGAATGCGCACGCGCGGGGCTCTCTCTCTCTCTCTCTCTCTCTCTCTCGCGCACACTCTCTCTCTCACAGCCACGATCACTTGAAGTTGAAGGGGTGGAAGGTGGTGTTTTTGGTTTGTCCATCTTTTAAGCTGATCAAAAGGCAGAACGGAAGCACGCGCAGTCTTCTTAATAGCTTGATTCGCTCAATGATGTGCCAGCTTCATCAAACCTGCCATCTACCGTTCTGGCAGTGGTAATGTGGGTTTGGAATGGAATGATTTTATAATTGTAACGAGTAACGATGGAGCACATAAAAAAATATCGGAGTAAAAGTATTAAACTCATCGAAAATATGTACTGAAGTAAAAGTGGAATTAGGAGAAAAAAATAATACTCTAGTAAAGTACAGATACTGCCTTTTAATACTTAAGTAGCCTACAGTAGTGAAGTAGTTCTAATTCGTTACTATACATCTCTGAAATTAATTAGTGGTGCTTGCGAAGCAAGGCATCACTATTGTTATCCACCATACTTATTATTATTATTCCGGACAACATTTCGGCGCGCTACTCCTCCCAGAGCTTTTGTCACAGACCCATGAATGAGGTGTCAAAACGTGCGGCCTATATGGGAATGGTGTGCTATATCTTTTCTAAGGGGTCGGGGGTGCGGTGTTCGCCCCCAGGGGCGAAAAAGTAGCAAAAAAAATCCATAGACTTAACATTGCAAAAAATTTTTACGAGTCATAACTCTGAGAGAGGATTTCGTAGAAACTCGTGGGTCACCACATTTGAAGAGGGCTGACAGGCCCTGTAAGATGACACATCGCAATGTGGTGTGAGTTGTACTCCTGGGGTGCTAGAGCTCCCCAAATTTCCCCATTGACTTATAATGGGGAGGGACGCCCCATAAAACTCATGTGTTTCTCTTACTATGGGAAAATGCATAGGGATTTTGCATTGACCATAGCTCTGGTTCACAGTGTCTCAGAGACAAGGGGGTGGGCTCAATTTACTCAGCCAACCAATCACTATCTCAGGATCACTGTGAACCTATGAAGCCACGCCCTAGCAACCATTTACAGCTCCCTAGCAACTGATCCCATAGACTTCCATTAAAAAACATCAAAGGGATATCTTTGGATAGAAGTGTCATAGAAACACAAGGGTGGGTTTGTTTGACTCGGGGCATCAACAGCCAATCCCAAATCACCTTCAACACTTCCTAGCCACGCCCTAGCAACCATTATCAAGCAGCCTAGCAACCGTTTACCAAGACCTATATATCTGCCTCAGAAAATCATAGAGGCATGGGGGTTGGTTTATATCATTCATACTGACAAGCAGCCTTTGGAGTATTGTCATTGGATGCTGCCAAGCCACTCCATAGCAACCAAAAAGAGTACCCTAGCAACCGTTTACCAAGACCTATATCTCTGCCTCAGAACATCATAGAGACATGGGGGTTGGTTTATATCATTCATACTGACAAGCAGTATCATCATTGGATGCTGCCAAGCCACTCCATAGCAACCAAACAGAGTACCCTAGCAACCGTTACCAAGACCTATATCTCTGCATCAGAACATCATAGAGAGGTGGGGGTTGGTTTATATCATTCATACTGACAAGCAGTATCATCATTGGATGCTGCCAAGCACTCCATAGCAACCAAACAGAGTACCTTAGCAACCATTTACCAAGACCTATATCTCTGCCCCAGAACATCCTACAGACATGTTGCTTGGCTTTTTTGCATCCCAGTAGCATCCGAGAGGATTTTTTTGCCACAGCAAGCACCACTCACATTTTCTTCAGGAAATGTACATTCTAGTTAAACATGCTGTCGGTCAGAGACGATAACGTATATAGAGTATAAATTTGTTCTTTACTTACTGACATTGAACCGGAATGATCGGGGAACTGAGGGAAATACTTCATGCAAAAGAGAATAAGAGCCAATCTGAAAAACGTTGCCATCGTTCAAATGTTTTGACGAACATTTTTCATGCACAAACTGCGCATTCTGATTCTGACATTCCTGATTTGAATATTTTCAATAATTTTCTATTCTTGACTGATCTTTTTTTCATAATTTTGGCAATAGATAAACTGTTAAATGAGTGATTGTCCAAATTGACTCTCATATGCTTATGAAATATATATTATAAACTTGACAGGGGATTTTATAAAAAGTAGTTTGATCACTATCTTTTCAGTTAATTTTCAATAAATGATGATACATTTTTTACATGATTTGTTACATTTAATTACCCCTTAGCAGATTTTGACTCCATACTTTTGCAGGTAAAGTTTTACAAACTAATTGTGTAATGTCTATGTGAAGCACATAAATTAGTGCCAATTACAAGGGGAAAACTGCTAATTGAGGAGTGAAGCAATTAAGTATCCCAAGAGTAAAAACACATTTCATAAGCAGACCTGCAGACTCTTACCCTTTAGCCGCTATTTGACTTTTCTGTTTCAGACAGACAATGAATCAAAACTGTTATTTTACAGAAGAAAAAATAAATGTACTGACATTTCTGACAACGAAAACCCTAATCAAATATTAAAATGTCATGTACTTTGTGTAATAGTGGTGGTTTTGTTGACTATGAAAGACATAGTGATGCAAGTCAGCGAAAATGTGCCACACCTGTTCTAAGTAAGTGGGGAAAAAATTACTTGCTTTGACAAAACATGCATGCTTGTCACTTTTTCTGTCCCTCCCTTTCAGTGACGCACACACACACACACACACACGCACACACACACACACACACACACATCAGAAGTATTTATAGAAATAATCACCTCTAGATAGCATAGCACATCCCCACCTGTTCTGATTGATGCCTGTGGCAAACCGCACAGCTGCACATTTTATGGAACAAAAATGCATGTAATTTACTACAGCACAATGCAAAACCAGGATGGCATTTAATCTCTTGTTTGTCTTAGGGGCCTTTCACACAGACCGCATTTTGCATTCTCACTGCGCTGCTTTTTGTTTTCTTTGTAAACGCGTGTTAGACAGACATGTTTGACTGCTTGATAAACATCTCTAGACTTTGTGTTTTTTGTTCATCCCACTGCCCTGTTTAAACAAAATTGTATTCTGTGTGAAAGGCCCCGTAACTGTTTAAGAACATTACACTACAATTGGTACTTGTTACACACTTTGCTTGGAACACAGCCACAATAAAAAATTCATCATGCTGTGAGCAATCTCAAGAGTTTTCATGTCTTGTTAATAATATCAATATTGTTAATCTTTTTGCTCCAAAAGAGCAGTCCATCCCTTGGGACAAAGCACATCAGCTCACGTTCACACAGGAAGTCCCCTTGAAGCTCTGTTCATGTGTCACCCCAAACTATTGCCCTTTGTGTCAGCAGCTTGGATCTTTAACCATTAGCCTACAGCCACAGTATGTAGGAAACCTCGAAATATAACATGTGTTGGCATATAATTTATGCTTACACACTACTGTTCCAAAGTTTGAGGTTTTTAAAAGAAATTAATATTCAGCAAGGATGCTTAAAGCCAAATACTATGTTCAGAAAGGAAATGATCACATTCTATGGAGCCCCCGAGAGGGATATGGTGAAGGAAAATAATATGAGATGGATGAAAAAATATTTATTTAAATGCTTTTGCGTTCTCTTACAATTATATAGTTGGGTATTTATAATATATAATTTGTGGCCATTAGGAAGGCGCTATCGATATGCGGGGTATTGAAATCACTGTTTAATGCATGCTTGCTTTTTACTTTCCTTTTCCAACTTACTCTGTGTATAGGGAGCGTCGGTACTGACCACACATTTTACAAGAGAAGATATGTAAATGACGCTGCTCAGGATCTGTTGCACCACCGACATCATACTGTTAATCATCTCTTCTTACTATCTTCACGTGATAAGTGAAATCATTACGTACGGCAATGTAACCGACTACCGCAGTCAGCCTAACCATGTCCCTTTAGGGCCTCCGTAGAAGGCATTATTCATTTTCCGTGCCTTTTCGCATTAAATTGATCACAAGTGACAGTAATGGCTTTTACAGTGTTACAAAAGATTTATATTTCTAATAAATGCTGTTCTTTTGAACTATTTGAATGAAAAAAATATCATGGTTTACACAAAAAAATTAAGCAGCACAACTGTTTTCAACATTGATAAAAATCAGCATATTACAATTACTAAACATTTCTGAAGGCTCATGTGATTGAAGACTGGAGTAATGATGCTGAAAATTCAGCTTTGCCATCACAGGAATAAATTACATTTTAAAATATATATATAGAGATATATATAAAAGTCATTTTAAATTGTTATATTTTACAACATTACTGTTTAACTGTATTTTTGATAAAATAAATGCAGAATTGGTGAGAATCAGAGACTTCTTTCAAAAACATAAAATAAATCTTAGAAAATTGAGCGGTAGTGTATGTACAAATAAATTATTTTTTTAGTTATGATAATGGATGTAATCTGAAGTCTGTGCAGGAAAAATATCACAAACCTCGGTAGCAAAGATTTTACGTACAGGAATGTTCCCTGCTTAATATCTCCCATAACACCAGTCAGACTTACCCAGACTCTTCTTTCCAGTTCTCTTTGTCTTTGCTTTGGTGTGTTTTCAGAACCCGCTCCAGCTCCTGAGGATGAGACAGTGCATCTTTTACAGTATGTGGTGCAATGAGTATGTTTTTGTACACATGTACATGTTTGTGGTGTCTTTGCTTGACAGATTAACTTAAAAAGTGAGTACATATTGGTCTGTGTGAATGTTAATGCATACCTTTATACACGACACAAAGGGTGCATTGTGCTGTAGATCTCCCTCAGACAGAGTGACCTCTTCATCTGGATTTGGGTCAATAAAGTCAAATGGGTCCTGATCTGCAAATAATTGACATGAAAACACTAAGGTGAGGCACTTTCATTCCTGCACTACATACCAGCGATATGATATGCTACAATTATCACAAACACCTAGAAGCCTTAGTTATTTTTTGTGAGATTTCTAGGGTAAGGGATTTGCATATCATTATGTCATGACTGTAATCATAAGTAGTGGTGTCATTCATA